>JBBPBR010000001.1:43827770-43865768 GCA_037974775.1 Cicer pinnatifidum | reverse complement strand
TTATATTAAATCATCAATTTAGATGCTTAATTTAATAAAGGGTTTATTGTTCTTTTCGTCTATGTAATATAAACAAAATATGGTTTTCGTCTTAGTGAAATTATTATTTTTTAATTATACCCCTGTAATTTAATTTCATCGATTTTTATTCGAAGGAAGAATTTGACCTTTCAAAAGGCTGATTGATGGGCATGGACACATGTCATATAATGTAGCAAATTGATCTTTTAAAAAATTTATATCATATAGATCATCTATGAAAAAGACATTAATTTGAATGTATTTCAATAGCATATCAAATAATTTTATAATTTAGACAAAATTTTATAATTTTATATGAATGATCTATATGAAATAAACTTTCAATTCAATATTAGATTTTATAAAATTGGTATCAGTTAAAATGTTATTAAATGGTGTAACATTGTAGCAGAAGATTCTGCGATATGTAGTGTTTTTCTCCTTTGCGGAGAAAATTTCATGGATGTTGAGACGTTCTTTTTTCATGCATCGCAACACTTGTTCCTGTTCTATAAGTATATTTTGTTTGCACTGTTAGTCTTTTGTCTCAATTTGAAAATTTGTTAGTCTTGAATGTATTTGATCATTAGAAACTCTAGCAAATACTCAACGAATATGTCTCTCATACTAATCCACTAGAAAACATTCATCAAACTTTATAAGTAGCTTATATTGTTGGAACTAAGTTGGTTTTCCTCTTGTGATTTTTATGTTAACAAAGGTATTTTATGAGAACCATTTATTTGGACTAATGGCTTCATTAAGTGTGTTGAAAATTAACATAATGAAAACAAAAGAATGTACCAAAGGAAGCGACTAGAGGAAGCTACCAGAGGAACACAAAAGAATACGCGTTTGCCTATGAACATATGCCTTTTAAGGTTATGAAGACTGTCTTTGATGTTTGATTCTGAACTTTGGCTCTGAAGACTGCTTCTGATAAATGGGTCTTAAGACTACTTCTGCAAACATAATTTGAAGCTTGTCGTTGAAGTCCTTGCGTGCCTCTTATATGCACAAACTCAACATGTCTCTAAAGAGTTTATATCAAACTATCATTAACATTGAAGAGATTGTTAAAGTCATGCATTCAAAGCTCGTATTCCACTAATCAAAAGTAGCTACACACTTAAAATGTTACCTCTAAAGTGCAGCCACTAATGTTGCACTGATTCTGATGATTCAACAATGTGATTTGCCCAAAGCCACTAATTCTTAGTCTTACAAATCTGGCTTTGACTTTTATTATCCAATAAATACAATATCTTACTCGAATAAGAAAGTAAATGATTTTGATGAAAAGTAAATGACTCTGATTAAAAGAATTCATTTTGAAGAAAAGACTTAACCAAATTAAAATTTATAAATATTCAAGAACAAGCCCGAATGCATTCCTGAGATTGACAAACACTATCTCATCCCTAAAAGGTACAACAACACTTATGAACCTCAATGACATGATGCCAAAAAGTTGAAGAGTTCAGACGATGACAACATGGAGAGGCTAGAGAAAATTATTCAAAGCCCGAAGATGTAGCGTAAAAAATACTTGTATGCTATTAAGTGAAATTTTGGATTAAACAATCATAGTATCTTTTAGGAATGACGAAACACAATTCAAATCCCCCAATTTTTTGTGTTTTCCAGCACATTCAGAATCATCCTGATTGTGTGTTAGGAATTGTGTAAAAGATCAATTAGTATTTTTTGGGGTTATATTTGGTAAGATATTTTGGTTTGGTTAGAAATTATAAGTGTTTTTTTTATAATGATGCATAGGTGTATGTTTGATAAACTCTAATTTAGAGCACCTTTTAAGAATTATTATTAATTATTTAGAGAAAGAGAGAGTCATTCTCTTTTTGATTTTTCTTTTTCTGTTTAATTTAATGAACACAATTATTCCTTATTTGATTTTCTGTATAAAAATGAGTAGCTAAACTTTCTCTTAGAGTCTTTAGTGGATCTTGGAATTGAGATGTCTTTTAGTATGTCTTAGATATCTATTTTAGTTTTATTTTGATTACTTTTAATTGTTCAGTTAAATTTTCCTATATATTTACGTGTTATGAACGATTACTCTTTGCAAGTTTTAAATCAATCAATTATTCGTGATCGTACTGCAATTAATTGGTGGACCTATAGGATAATTGAGAGTATACATTATTGCATGTACAAACATAATTTTAGTATTTCAATTATTCATCTTTTCTATTCTCTATGCTTTTCTTGAATTTAAATTCTTTGAATGACTAGATAAAAAGTTAATTTAGGACAAATATTAATAGTCTTAGTAAAGCTTAAGCCTAAAGATCCATGTAGCTTCATTATCCTTTGTAAAATTGGTAACTCTCTTTTTGAAAAGGTATTTTGTAATTTAAGAGCAAGTATAAATTTGATGCCTTTATCTGTTTAGAAACTTGGCTTGCAGGAATCACAACCTACTAAAATCTGCTTAGAGTTAGTTGATAGTTTCATAATTCACACTTGCGAATAGTAGAAGATATTTTGGTTAAAGTGGAAAATTTTTATTTTTCCTATGGATTTTATGGTGTTAGACATGGAAGAGGATAATTTTGGGACGACCTTTATTAGCCACAAGAGATGCCATAATTGAAGTTAAAAAAAAGGAGGATGACCTTACAAATGGAGGATGAAATATAATTTTTTTTTGTTCATTTTTTAATTCCTTTTAAAATATTTATCCTTTTTCTACTTGTAATTTTGTGCATGATATTTTTGTTGGTAATGAGAAGCCTCTAATGGGAACTGTTGCTCTACATGATCCTGCACTTGGTGTAGAACCCCCTTGATTTTCATTTTGGGGCATTGTTGCATGCTCGATACATTCAACAAACGCTTCATAGGAGGAAACCTACATTAAAATATATATATATTTTTTATTCAATTCTAGTTTAAATTTATTTTAAGGAAATAAAAGCTTCAACATCAAACTCTTTCACGGAAGTCATATTTACTTTCTCTCATTTATTTATTCATCTTGTGTCTATTTGAATATTCTTCATTTACGATCATGCTTTATGCTAGTGTGAGGGAAAGAAAATATACTTTGTCGATTGACCTCCTGTAGACCTTGTGTTGGCATCTTGGTTAACTTGTTTTACTTGAATTATGTGTTTGAAATTTATCCTATAATGTCACTATTGTGTTTGATTTTTAAACAAGGCCTAGTGACAAACATATTGTTAAGGTTAGATTGAAACTTTGAAACTATGTTTGCTAGGGTATAGATGTTCCTTATTTTTGTTACAAAAATTTCATATTGTGAATAAGTTTAGGTTTCTTGAGATAGACCAAAATTAAAACAACTAAGCCTAATTTAAAGTAAACTAAATTCTTAACATAAGACATTTGGGGAGTAAAAATTTCATGAACTAAGGGACAAGAAAAAGGAGGAATTGATATCTTAGTCTAAAGATGTAAAAGTTTAATAAGATACCATCTCAGTGATTATTAGCATGGTGGTTACTCACACAAACAATTAAGTGAAAGGTAAAGTGAAATATTATTTTATTGAGTATCTTGGAGATTACTTGCACTAATAGTCAAGTCAAATGTAAAATAGTATCAAATTAAAAAGAAAAAATGGCATGAATAAAAGGGCTAAGTTGTCTAGTTAAATTAAAGAAAAATGTTCCTAGTATTTGAGATAAATAAACCTATGTGTTCTAGGATTAGGATGAAAATTTATAAATGAGAATGATTAAATGGTTTGATTGAAGAAATTCTCGAAGTATTGAATGCTTATAAGCAATACGGTTAATTAAACACACAATGTGAACTTTAGGAGTGATAAGTTGGATAATCCTCATGTTTAAAAGGTTTAATTTTATAAAACTTGAGTCTATAATTGAGCATTCGTTTGACACATTCTTGAAATTGAAAATTGTGTTCGTGTAAGTTACTTTTTAGAGCCTTTATGACCCTTACTTGATTGTGGTCTTTTCTTTAAATTTATCTTTGAATTAAATCACATTTTACTTTCGAACACGCAAAAGTTAACTAGGAGGATATTAATAAACTCTAATTTAGTGCACTTTTAAGGGATTTATTAATTATTTTTGGATCAATTATATGATACTACATAAATTTTTAATTTAACTTTCTCTTTATTATGCATGAAAGATGAAAAAAACTAAAAAGTATACAATTAATAATATAAATAGTATATATATATATATATATATATATATTGGCTTGTTAAAGAAAAAGGTAGTATAGTTCTTTCAATTTCATGTTGTGTTTAAACTTTAATGAATAAAATGTTTTGTTATGGTGCGATTGATTGAAGAGTAATATATTTAGAAGAGTTCAGATCTGGGTCAGAGAGAAGTTGGAAAGAGATAGAGAATTTCTCTGGATTGGTTTATAATAAAAATAGTGAAGAGAGACATCCCACCACTTTTTGTGGTCTTTTAAAAATATAAGAGAAGATAAAAGAAATAATTAATATTTTTGTATTTTTTTCTTTAATATATTAATAAACAATATTTGAAATCTTCTTTGTTTCTCATTTCTTTCTCTTCTTCGATTTCCTTCGGTTAATATTATAAGAAACGTTTAAGTGAATAAAAATTTATATATTTGATTTATAAAGATCAAATACATCATATTTTTCGACTTAATTATCTTTTATAAAAATTATTAAGAGAAATATATTTTTTGAGTGAAAATAAAGTATAATTTAATCAAAACCAAATATAATATATTAAAAAATATAAAAATAAGATATTTTAACCATGGATATATTTATTTTTCACTTAATAGAGTTCATAAAAACTCTTTAGAGAAACAAGTTTAGAAATACATTACGAAGTACAATTATGATCCACAACAACACATATTTTTGATGCAAGTGGAAACGTGAAGATTTAACATTTTCAAACAATAATTTTCACAACTTTTTTCTGCATTTGGACACGGCCCTTCGTCAGAGCAATGAATCCATGTTGTTTCTCCTACAATTAATAGAATATTGTCAGAAATTTTACGAATATCAAGTTTTGAATTTGCTAAAATTATTTAAAGTCTAACAATTAAGTTTAATTATCGATCATTTTAAATGTATAAGAGACTTTGTACTTTAACAAATTAAAACAAGAATTATATGTGTATGTTAACACTTAAAAATAAATAATTTGTTTGTTGAGAACTTAAAAGCATTCCAATTTTGAGGTAGTCGAGTTTTCTTTAGCCGAATTAAAGTTAGGTGTGCAAGGAAAGACCGATTATGAGTCATTCAAATCTTTCTCAAGTTTACGTAGGTTCATGAAGGTCGTAAAAATATAGAAATGAGTCAAAGTTCAATAGAACTTGATAATTTGATAATTGATCTCATATTTCACGTTTTTAGCGTCACTAACGATCAACATTTTTAGCGCCACTAACGATCAACACACAGAGACACGATTCAAGAAAAAAGCCACGCGTATAAATTGCAAACGAAACATGCCAAGAAGATAGAAAAGACAAGCCGTTTTTTAAGTGCCACATATTTCTATTAGTGGGAGTTATCACACACTACCTACGTAATTAGTCTAGCAAGCTACATTTTGGTAAGCCGCGACTTATGGCCAATAGGATTATCATTTGCCTATAAAAATCTGTAGTACTTGTAACATTTTTAGATACACATAATCAATCAAACAAGTTTTTTATGCATATCAATCTTTTTATCAGATCATTTAACTTTATGCATTCCTTAGTTCAGTAATTTAAATATAAACATACTGTTGTTAACACTCTTTGAAGTAGTTAAAGAACTCATATCTGAGGGACACATTTTTTTCATTGTGTAATCATTTGAAGAAAAAGAATTAATCATAGTTAAAAGTAGTTAGTTGATTCCTCGTTATTTTTTAACCGCAACAACAATGTCTAACATGAATATACATAGGTAGGATTAAATTTTTGTGAACCAGCAAGAATATATCATCAGAAAATATCCTTCATTAGTGGAGCAGCAAGAATATATTATCAGAAAATTACGATACATTTTCACACACAATCTTAGCCCTAAAAGAAAAAGTTTTTTATCTATAAACTCTAGCTCATCTGTCAAATGCTTAGATTGGATACTATATCCTGAGTTTGAACTTGAGAAATCACAGTGTTATGAAAGTTTGTTTATCTTTCTATAAAAATAAAAGTTTTCATCTACGTTGACAAAAATAAAAGAAAGAAAAGAACACTATTACTCTATGTTGATTCAAAAATGAGAAAATTATCTATAAAAAAGAAAATTAATATTAATAATAGTTATATTACTTATTAAAAAAATAATAGTTAATAATATTAATAAATTAATTTTTCATAGAAAAGAAAAATAATAATAAATTAATAATGTAAAGGCTATTCTAACTTTGAAAAGGAAAGCTCATATCACTGTCCCGTTTGAAGGACAGATTGTTGGATCTAAATATTGTGTGTGAATGGATAGGTGTTCTCATATCCATTTCAAATAAATCTAGATTACTCCAGAAAGCAAAAACTAAATAAAATGAATTCGAGAATGAATAAAAATTAATATAAGAGACTTAAAAATCTTAATTTAAAACTTTCAAACATTAATCCTATTTTGAAATTCTTAAACAAAGTATTGATTTCATAAATATTTTTTAACTACTTTCTAACAATATTTTTAAATGAGAGGTGATTTCCAAGATTCCCAATGAGAATAAGAAATTTTGTGAAAACACGGTCTGTTTTTCATTAAAAACTTTATAGAAACGTAGCTTCGAAATCAAAACTGAGTTTTCATATCAAAGTACAAAATACATGTCTTTATAAATGTATGTTACCTAGAGTGAAAATGGATGTCATGGATAGCAATACGATGAAAACATAGATGTAGTTGACACCATAAACCATTTTCTCTTTCAAGGTATGAATGAACAAACAAGACATACTAGAGGCTATTTATAGAGATCACTGAAAAATTTTATTTTTATTATCATAAATTAAATAGTATTCACATTATAATTTAAATAAATTTTTAACAATCTTTACAATTCTATATTGTTTTTTTTTTTTGTAATTTGTATAATTGTTTTTTTTTTATTAATAATTACTTTAAATTTTTATTATCATTTATAATATAAATTTGAATTTTACGTTGTGTTTTAGTTAAAATAAAAAATTGATCTTTCATTGCTTTGCTCTTTCAAAGAGTGAAGTTGTACTATTTTTTTTTTAAATAATTAACAATACAACTCCTCCGTTGTTTTGAAAAGACTTGTACTCTAATATATAATAACAATATTTATCGTTCTTAACCGAATTAAAATTTATGAATATTCAAGAACAAGCCCGAATGCATTTCTGATAGTGGCAAACATTCTCTCACTCCTAAAAGGTACATGAAAAGGTACAACAACATTCATGAACCTCAACGACATAATGCCAGAAAGTTGATTCTGATGATGACAACCTGGAGAGGCTAGAGACAAATATTCAAAGCCCGAAGAGGCAGCGTAAAAAATACTTGTATGATATTAAGTGAAATTGTAGATTAAGAAATCATAGTCTCTTTTAGAGAGCCATTCTCTTTATGAGTTTTGTTTTTATGTTTAATTTAATGAACACAATTATTCCTTATTTGATTTTCTATATGACAATGAGTAACTAAACTTTCTTTTAGAGTCTTTGGTGGATCATGGAATTGAGATGCATTATAGTATGTCTTAGTTATCTAATTTTGTTTTATTTTGATTACTTTTAATTGTTTAGTTAAATTTTCCTATATATTTACGTGTTATGATTGATCACTCTTTGCAAGTTTTCAATCAATCAATTGTTAGTGATTATACTGTAATTAATTGGCTGACCTATATGATAATTTAGACTATAAATTATTGCATGTACAAACATAATTTTAGTATTTCAATCTTTCAGCTTTTCTATTCTCTATGCTTTTTTTTAAAAAAATTTAAATTCTTTGAAAGACCAGATAAAAAGTTAATTTAGGAAAAATAATATCAATCACGAATTACAAAACATGTTAATAGTCTTAGTAAAACTTAAGCTTCAAGATCCATGTAGCTTCATTATCCCTTGTACAATTGGCAACTCTCTTTTTTAAAAGGTATCTTGTAATTTAAGATCAAGTATAAATTTGATGCCTTTATCTCAATTTAGAAACTTGGCTTGTAGGAATCACAACCTACTAACATCTACTTGAAGTTAGTTGATAGTTTCATAATTCACCCTTGCGAATAATGAAAGATATTTTGGTTAAAGTGGGAAAATTTTATTTTTCCTACGGATTTTTGTAGTGTGAGACATGGAAGAGGATAATTTTAGGACAGCTTTTCTTAGCCATAAAAAATGCCATAATTGAAGTTAAAAAGAGGAGGTTGACCTTACAAATGGAGGAGGAAATATATATATATATATATATATATATATATATATATATATATATATATATATATATATTTTTTTTTTTTTTTCATTTTTTAATTCATTTTAAAATATTTCTCCTTTTTTTACTGGTAATTTTGTGCATGATACTTTTGTTGCTAATGAGAAGCCCCTAATGAGATCTGTTGATCTACATGATCCCACACTTGCTGAAGAACCCCCTTGTTTTTCATGTTGGGGCATTGCCGTTATGCTCGATACATTCAACAAACGCTTCGTAGGAGGCAACCTACGTTAAAATATTTTTATTTTTTATTCAATTCTTGTTCAAATTCACTACTTTTGTATGTTTAATTGTATTTTAAAAAAATAAAAGCTTCAACAACAAACTCTTTCACGGAAGTCACATTTACTTTTTCTAATTTATTTATTCATCTTGTGCCTATTTGAATATTCTACATTGAAGATCATGCTTTATGCATGTGTGAGGGAAAAAAAATATTTTGTTGATTGACCTGTTGTAGACCTTGTGTTGACATCTTGGTTAAGGTGTTTTACTTGAATTATGTGTTTGAAATTTATCTTGTAATTCCACTGATGTGTTTAATTTTTGAACAAGGCTTAGTGACAAACATATTGTTAAGGTTAGATTGAAATTTTGAAACTAAGTTTGCTAGGATATAGATGTTCCTTATTTTTTATACAAGAATATCATGTTGTGAATAAGTTTAGGTGTCTTGAGATGGACCAAGATTAAAACAGCTAAGCCTAATTTGAAGTAAACTAAATTTTTAATATAAGACAATTGGGGAATAAAAATTTCATGAACTAAGGGAGAAGAAAAAGGAGGAATTTACATCTTAGTCTAAAGAAGTAAAAATTTAATAACATACTATCTTAGTGATTGGAATGGTGGTTATTCACACAAGCAATCAAGTGAAAGGTAAGGTGAAATATTGTTTTATTGAGTATCTTGGAGATTACTTGCATTATTAGTCAAGTCAAATATGAAATGGTATCAAATTAAAAAGAAAAAAATGGCATGAATAAAAGAGCTAAGATGTCTAGTTAAATTAAAGAAAAATATCTATAGTATTTGAGATAAATAAACCTATGTCTTCTAGGATAAGGATGAAAATTTATGAATGAGAATGATTAGAGGGCTTGATTGAAGAAATTCTCAAGTGATTTAATGCTTAAAACCAATAAGATTAATTGCACACACTTTGAACTCTAGGAGTGATAAGTTGGATAATCCCCATGTTTAAAAGGTTTAATTTTATGAAACTTGAGTCTATAATTGAACATTCTTTTGACATTTTCTTGAAATTGAAAATTGTGTTCATCTAAGTTACTTTTTAGATCCTTTATGGCCCCTACTTGGTTGTCCTCTTTTCTTTGAATTGAACTAGATTTTGCTTTGGGACACGTAAAATTCAACTATAAGGATATTAATAAACCCTAATTTAATTCACTTTTAAGGGATTTATGAATTATTTTTGGGGCAATTATATAATATTACATTTAATTTAATTTTCTCTTTATTATGCATGAAAGATGAAAAAATAAAAAGAATACAATTAATAATATATAGTATTATATTATTATATAGATAAGGATTTAGAATAATTTAATTAAAAAAAATAAACTCGGTTGGCTGCATAAAAAGCGGAATGTATCATGTAAGGCATGAAAGAAGGGAGATATTGTGAGATAGATACGATATACAACTTTATGTTTTTATTATTTTTCTTAATAATAATTTTCATTAATTTGATACATACTAATTAATGTATGTGTATACGATATAATTATTTATACTTATGCAATAGATATAAGTAGAGTCGTCAAAAAACCCCAACTACAAGACCTCTTTACTTTTTTTGTTTTATTATTAGACTCCCTTTCAAAATAATCTTTTAAAGGGTCCTTAATTTCGACCCATTATTTCATGGGGCCTGAGGAAGGGGGCTCTAGGGGCCATAGGCCCCCAATATTTTGTTAATTTTAAGATTTTTTTCTTGAAAAAAAAATTTATTAAAAAAAAATGAAAATTTTTTATCGAAAAAAAATTGAAAATTTTTTATCCAAAAAAAGTCGAACATTTTTTATCGAAAAAAAAATTAGACATTTTTTATAGAAACAAAAAATCGGACATTTTTTATCGAAAAAAATCGAAAATTTTTTTCGAAAAAAAATAAAAACTTTTTTATCGAAAGAAAATCAGAAATTTTTATTGAAAAAAAATCGAATAAAAATACAGTTGAATTGTGTGCTTAACCAATTATGTATCCTTGCATCTCAATTGTGTTATGGTGGTGGCAAAAAATACAGTTGAATTGGGGTTTTTGTTGTGGGGTGTGGAGCTTATAATAAAGATACTGAAGAGAGACAAGGCACAACTTTTTGTGCTCCCTTCAAAATATAAGAGAAAGATAACAGAAATGATAATTAATAATTTTGTATTTTTTTTCTCTTATAATAACAAATAATATTTGAAATCTTTGTTAGTTCTCACTTCTTTCTCTTCTTCTATTTTCTTTTGTTTATATTATAAGAAACTCTTAAGTCAATAAAAATTGATGTATTTAATCTATAATCGTTAAATACATTGTCTTTTTCAATTTAACTATTTTTTATAAAAAAAATACTAAAGAGAGTATATTTTTTGAATAAAAATGAAGTATAATTTTGTCAAAACCAAATATAATATAATAAAAAATATAAAAATAAAATATTTTAACCATTTATATATATATATATATATATATATATATATATATATATATATATATTTATTTTTCACTTATTTTGATAGAGTTCATAAAAGACTCTTTAGATAAACAATTCTACAAATACTTAACGAATATCCACAACAACATAGATTTTTTATGCACCTAGAAATGTCAAGATTGATCGTTTTCAAACAATAACTATTACAAGCTATTTCATTATTTGGACATGGCCCTTCGTCAGAGCAATGAATCCATTTTGTTTCTCCTACAATTAATAGAATTTTGTCAGAAATTTTACAAATATCAAGTTTTGAATTTGTTAAAATTATTTAAAGTCTAACAATTAAGTTTGATTATCGATCATTTTACATGTATAAGAGACTTTGTACTTTAACAAATTAAAACAAGAATTATAGTGTACGTTCCTTGGCGTAATCATTTGAAAGGATTAATTTTAGTTTAGAGTAGTTAGTAGATTCCTTATTATTTTTTAATCTCAACAACAATGTGTAACGTGAATATACATAGGTAAGATTAAATTTTTGTTTTCCAAGTAAGGTGACTTTTAGAGTGATTCTAGAGTGAAAGTTCAGTTAAATCCTTCATTAGTGGAGCAGTAAAAATATATCATCAGAAAATTACAACATATTTTCACGCACAATCTTATCCCTAAAAGAAAAAAGTTTGGCTTAATTGTAGTTTTAGTCCATCTATTTTAGCTGAATCGCGAAAGTTGTCCCCCTATTTTATTTCTCTCCAGTTTTGGTCCCTAAAACATAATTTTGGTCCAACATTTGATGAAATATTTTTTTATTTGCATTTATTTAAGTCACATCATGCCTCAAAATCTCATGTGCAACAATTGTATCTGAAATCTATGATCATAAATGGTGTAACACGACTTTAAAAAAAATGAAAATTCATCAAGTTTCAGACCAAAATTCTGTTTGGGGACCAAAACTGGGAAGAAACAAAATAAGAGACTACTTTCGCAATTTAGCTAAAATAGGGGGACCAAAACTGCAATTAAGCCAAAAGGTTTTATTATTTGTAAGCTCTAACTCATCTGTCAAACGCTTAGATTGGATACTATATCCTGAGTTCTACCTTGATAACAGGAGAAGAAAGAAAAGAATGCTATTACTTTATGTTGATTCAAAAATGAGAAAATTATTTATAACAAAAAAACAATTAATATTAATAAGTTATATTACTTATTAAAAAATAATAGTTAATAATATTAATATAAGAGTCTTAAAAATCTTAATTTAAAACTTTCAAACATTAATCTTATTTTGAAATTCTTAAACAAAGTATTGTTCTCATAAATATTTTTTAACTACTTTCTAACAATATTTTTAAATGAGAGGTGATTTCCAAGATTCCCTATGAGAATAAGAAATTTTGTGAAAACACGGTCTGTTTTTCATAAAAAACTTTATAGAAACGTAGCTTCGAAATCAAAACTGAGTTTTCATTTCAAAATACAAAATACATGCCTTTATAAAGGTATGTTCCTAGAGTGAAAATTGATGTCATGCATAGCAATCCGATGAAAAAATAGATGTAGTTGACACCATAAACTATTTTCTCTTTCAAGATACGAATGAACAAACAAGACATACTAGAGGCTATTTATAGAGATGACTGAGAAATTTTCTTGTTACTACTGTAAATCAACTAGTATCCAGATTAAAATTTAAATAAATTTTTAGCAAATATATAAGTGTCCAAAAATTATAGACAATGTCAATTAATCAGTCTTATATGTAAATATCTTATACGTAAATATTGTCTGAATATTAATTACAACTATACTCAACCTTTGTAATTTTATATATATATATATATATATATATATATATTTTAATTTGTGTAATTTTTTTAAATTAATAATTACTTTAAATTTTTATTATTATTTATTAATATAAATTTCAATTTTACGTTGTTTTTTAGTTTAAATAAAAAATTTGGTCTTTCATTGCTTTGCTCTTTCAAAGAGTGAAGTTGTACTGTATTTTCAAAAATAATTAACAATAAAACTTCATTGTTTTGAAAAGACTTGTACTCTAATATATAATAACAATAACAATAATAAGGCTCAATTGCACTTTTAATCCTTTATTATTTTTATCGGTTTATGAAATTGGTCCCCCTATTTTAGAATTCGACAATTTGGTCGCTACCTCTAATTTTTTAACTGAAAAATAATAACATGAGATGCTTTAAATAACATGACATATGATACGTCGATGTAGAATGATTAACACTCATGAAATTGAAATAAAACCCTGTTAAAAAGTAGCTTTCAACTTCAGAAAAGTTTCAAATTTTTAATTAAACTAATGACATGTGAATTATTAATTCATCTAGATGGTTAAATATCATAAAATTATATGTCATGTCACTAAATATATGTCAAATCGTCATTATTTAGTTCAAAAATATGATAGAGAAACCAAAACTGAAGACTTTTAAAATAGGGGACCAATTACGTTTTTTTGATAATAATAGAAATACCAAAATTGCAATTAAGCCTAATAATAATAAATATAAAAGAATCAAATAATTGAGAAAAACAATATATTGAGCTCTATCGGAGTTTACTTCATGGCAAAACTTTGAAACTGCACCTTGCCAAGAGCAAGATGATCTCCTCCATTGTAGTAGCATCGAAATCGAATGATCCAAAGAATGATATTATGCGTATCACCTCTTACAAGGAAAAACTACTAAATATCTTTGGAGATGAAGTTCAACATAAAGTTATACTGAATGCTTTCATTTATCTGAAACAATTTTCTTCTCCTTGCAAAGTGGGCAAATATATTCTTCTTGCTGATGAAGAATGAGATAGATTGGCTACCCCTTGGAAGAAAACATTGATGGTCAAACTTATAGGGTAGAAAATTAATTTTAAAGTGTCGGAAAACAACCTTAAACGAGAGTGGACAAAGAATGGGATCATCCATATTGTTGACATGATCTATGTGTATTTTCTTGTACACTTCAAGGATGAGGAAGACTATGCCCTTTCTCTTTACGAAGGACCATCGTTAGTGGAAAATCATTACATTATTGTCCAAAGATAATCACCAAAGTTTCTCTAGAAAGATGAGGTTTTCAAAAAAGTGTCAATTTGAATTTGTATACTAAGGGTTCCTTTGGAGTTCGTATGGAGGTATGGAGGTAATCGATACTTTGTCACTTTTATCGATGATTTTAGTAGGAAACTGTGGATTTATCTCATAAAGAGGAAGGATGAGGTGTTTGAGGTGTTCAAACGATTTAAATCTATGGTTGAGCGGCAAAGCGGTCACAAACTCAAAATTCTCAAAACCGATGGCGGAGGCGAATTTACTTCGAGAGAATTTGGGAAGTATTGTGATGATGAGGGTATAGTGCGTGAGGTTGTACCACCCTATACGCCTCAACAAAATGGTGTGGCTGAGAGGAAAAATTGGACAATTATGAACATGGTGCATAGCATGTTGAAAGGGAAGAATTTGCCGAAAGAGCTTTGGGTAGAAGCTGTTGCTACAGCTGCCTATGTGTTGAATAGGTGTCCTACAAAGAAGCTGGGAAAGGTGACTCCAGAAGACGTATGGTCTGGATTCAAACCGAATTTGAGTCATTTGCGTGTTTTCGGTTCGGTAGCATTTCAACATATTCCGGGACAGCTTAGAAAGAAGCTTGACGACAAGAGTGAAATGATGTTGCTTGTCGGATATCTTCCTACCGGAGGCTACAAGTTGTTTGATGTGAGTAGCAAGAAGATCGTAATTAGTCGAGATGTGGTTGTGGATGAGATACGGCAGTTTGATAGTAGAAAAACTGTCATTACAGATCAGGAAATTGATTTGCCAATCGATTTGGGTCGAAATCCTGGAGCTACTGGAGAAGTGCCAATCGCGCTAATTGACTCCCCAATCAATTTTATGCAGAAAAATCAGACCGGGGAGGTGGAAATCGATTGCCCAATCGATTGTTAGCAGGAAAATTAGCATTCTGGAGTCTCTGGAGAGGTGGAAATCGATTGCCCAATCGAGTTTATGCAGAAAAATCAGACTGGGGAGGTGGAAATCGATTGCCCAATCGATTGTCAGCAGGAAAATCAGCATTCTGGAGCCTCTAGAGAGGTGGAAATCGATTGCCCAATCGACTGTCAGCAGGAAAATCAGCATTCTAAAGCCTCTGGAGAGCTGGAAATCGATTTGCCAATCGATTTTCTGCAGAAAAATCTGAATTTCCAGCATACTGAAGGTGCTGTACAGCAACCCTTCAGAACCGAAAGAGGTGAATCCAGTAGACGATAAACAATGAGAAGAGGATTGCCTCAAAGACTCCGTGATTGTGAATTGTTCCAAGATAGCGAGATCAACAATGAGGGTGATCTTATTCATTTTGCTCTAATGGTTGAATCCGAACCGGTGAATACGGAGGAGGCATTAAGTGATCCAAAGTGGGTGTGTGCTATGAAGGAAGAACTGGAATCAATTGAAAGGAACAATACATGGATATTGGTTGACTTACCGAAAGACAAAAAGGCTATTGGTGTGAAATGGGTCTACAAAGTGAAAGCGAATCCGAAAGGTGAAATAATCAAGCAAAAAACTCAATTAGTTGCAAAGGGATTTCTGCAAAAAGAAGGGATAGATTTTGAGGAAGTATTCGCACCGGTAGCAAGACATGAAACCATTCGGTTAGTTGTTGCGATAGCTAATAACAACAGCTGGCCGTTATATCAAATGGACGTCAAATTGGCATTTTTGAATGGTCCACTTGATGAGGAGGTCTATGTGGGACAGCCACCTGGTTTTGTGATTAAAAATCAAGAGGCAAGGGTATACAAGTTAAGGAAGGCACTCTATGGTTTGAAGCAAGCGCCAAGAGCTTGGAACAAACGCATAGATAGGTTTCTTATAGACATTGGTTTCAAGAAGTGCGTATCCGAACATGGTGTTTATGTGAAGTCGGATGCAAGCGAAGGAGTAATCATACTTTGTCTTAATGTGGACGATTTATTGATTTCGGGAAGCTGTGAAAGCTACATTTCAAAGTTCAAAGAAGAGCTTATGAGGGAGTTTGAAATGACGGATCTTGGCACAATGAAATACTTCTTAGGCATAGAATTCCAGAAGACAAAGTTGGGATTGTTCATGCATCAAAAGAGGTATGCAATGGAGATCTTGAAGAGGTGTGATATGGAGCATTGCAATGCTGCCACAACACCAGCCGAGGCACGTTTGCAGCTGTCCAAGAGTGAAGATGAGCAAGATGCGGATTCTACTCAATACCGGAGATTGGTAGGATCATTGCGGTCCTTGTGCAATACGCGACCAGATTTAGCATTTAGTGTCGGTATTGCAAGTAGGTTAATGGAGAGGCCAAAGGTATCACACTTGGTAGCAGTTAAGAGGATACTTAGATATGTGAAAGGTACTCTTGGTTGTGGAATTTTATTTCCTACGAGTGACATGGGCAGAAGTTGCGAATTACTTGGATACACCGACTCCAATTGGTGCGGAGATAAGGACAATCGGAAATCAACGGCCGGTTATTTTTTTATGTTCGGAGGGGCACCAATCTCTTGGTGTTCTAAAAAGGAGCCGGTGGTTGCTATCTCTTCTTGCGAGGCGGAGTATATTGCAGCCTCATTATGTGCATGCCAAGCTGTGTGGCTAGTGAACTTGCTGCGTGAGCTGGACAGCGACGCTAGAGGAGCTGTTTTGCTGTTGATGGACAATGTTTCAGCCATCAACCTTGCTAAGAATCCCATAGCACATGGGAGGAGGCATATTGAGATGAAGTTTCACTACTTGAGGGAACTAGTGAGTTCCGGACAGTTACGTTTGGGTTATTGCAAAAGCGAAGAACAAGTTGCGAATTTGTTGACGAAAGGCGTTACGAATGAAGTTTTCAACAAACTTGTGAAGAAGCTAGGCATGAAGAATGTGGATCATTTGAATTAAGGTGGTGTATTGGAAGTTGTAAAATAATTCAAATGTTAGTTTTTGGGCCAAGTTAAGTGGTTCCACATTTGTACCCATATAAATAACTTTGTGTGTAATGATTTGAAACTAATGCCATCTTGAAAGACATAAGAAAATTCAGAAAATAACTCTCCCCTATCTCTCTCTCTCTTTTCTCCATCATTTTCCAAAACACCACAATTTTTACCATTGATTCACCCTCCACTCTTGATTGTGTTCCAACACAGATTGGGATTAGAGAGAAGTTGGAAAGAGATAGAGAATTTTTCACGATTGGTTTATAATAAAAATAGTGAAGAGAGACATCCCACCACTTTTTGTGGTCTTTTAAAAATATAAGAGAAAGATAAAAGATATAATTAATATTTTTGTATTTTTTTCTTTAATATATTAATAAACAATATTTGAAATCTTCTTTGTTTCTCATTTCTTTCTCTTCTTCAATTTCCTTCGGTTAATATTATAAGAAACGTTTAAGTGAATAAAAATTTATGTATTTGATTTATAAAGATCAAATACATCATATTTTTCGACTTAATTATCTTTTATAAAAATTATTAAGAGAAATATATTTTTTGAGTGAAAATAAAATATAATTTAATCAAAACCAAATATAATATAATAAAAAATATAAAAATACGATATTTTAACCATGTATATATTTATTTTTCACTTAATAGAGTTCATAAAAACTCTTTAGAGAAACTATTTTAGAAATACATTACGAAGTACAATTATGATCCACAACAACACAAATTGAGGATGCAACTGGAAAGGTTAAGATTTAACGTTTTCAAACAATAATTTTCACAACCTTCTTCTGCATTTGGACACGGCACGTCGTCAGAGCAATATTGAATCCATGTTGTTTCTCCTACAATTAATAGAATATTGTCAGAAATTTTACGAATATCAAGTTTTGAATTTGTTAAAATTATTTAAAGTCTAACAATTAAGTTTAATTATCGATCATTTTAAATGTATAAGAGACTTTGTACTTTAACAAATTAAAACAAGAATTATATGTGTATGTTAACACTTAAAAATAAATAATTTGTTTGTTGAGAACTTAAAAGCATTCCAATTTTGAGAAAGTCAAGTTTTCTTTAGTCGAATTAAAGTTAGGTGTGCAAGGGAAGACCGATTATGAGTCATTTAAATCTTTCTCAAATTTACGTAGGTTCATGAAGGTCGTAAAGATATAGAAATGAGTCAAAGTTCAATCGAACTTGATAATTTGATAATTGATCTCATATTTCACGTTTTTAGCGTCACTAACGATCAACATTTTTAGCGCCACTAACGATCAACACAGAGACACGATTCAAGAAAAAAGCCACACGTATAAATTGCAAACGAAACATGCCAAGAAGATAGGAAAGACGAGCCGTTTGTTAAGTGCCACATATTTCTATTAGTGGGAGTTATCACACTCTACCTGCGTAATTAGTCGAGCAAGCTACATTTTGGTAAGCCGCGACTTATGGCCAATAGGATTATCATTTGGCTATAAAAATCTGTAGTACTTGTAACATTTTTAGATACACATAATCAATCAAACAAGTTTTTTTATGCATATCAATCTTTTTATCAGATCATTTAACTTTATGCATTTCTTAGTTCAATAATTTAAATATAAACATACTGTTGTTAACACTCTTTGAAGTAGTTAAAGAACTCATAGCTGAAGGACACATTTTTTTCCTTGGCGTAATCATTTGAAGAAAAAGAATTAATCGTAGTTGAAAGTAGTTAGTTGATTCCTCGTTATTTTTTAACCGCAACAACAATGTCTAACATGAATATACATAGGTAGGATTAAATTTTTGTGAACCAGCAAGAATATATCATCAGAAAATATCCTTCATTAGTGGAGCAGCAAGAATATATTATCATAAAATTACGATACATTTTCACACACAATCTTTGCCCTAAAAGAAAAAGTTTTTTATCTATAAGCTCTAGCTCAACTGTCAAATGTTTAGATTGAATACTATATCGTGAGTTTGAACTTGAGAAATCACAGTTTTATGAAAGTTTATTTATCATTCTATAAAAATAAAAGTTTTCATCTACGTTGATAAAAATAAAAGAAAGAAAAGAACACTATTACTCTATGTTGATTCAAAAATGAGAAAATTATCTATAAAAAACAATTAATATTAATAATAGTTATATTACTTATTAAAAAATAATAGTTAATAATATTAATAAATTAATTTTTCATAGAAAAGAAAAATAATAATAAATTAATATTGTGAAGGCTATTCTAACTTTGAAAAAGAAAGCTCATATCACTGTCCCGTTTGAAGGACAGATTGTTAGATCTAAATATTATGTGTGAATGGATAGGTGTTCTCATATCCATTTCAAATAAATCTAGATTACTCCAAAAAGCAAAAACTAATAAAAATGAATTCGAGGATGAATAAAAATTAATATAAGAGACTTAAGAATCTTAATTTAAAACTTTCAAACATTAATCGTATTTTGAAATTCTTAAACAAAGTATTGATTTCATAAATATTTTTTAACTACTTTCTAACAATATTTTTAAATGAGAGGTGATTTCCAAGATTCCCTATGAGAATAAGAAATTTTGTGAAAATACGGTCTGTTTTTTATAAAAAACTTTATAGAAACATAGCTTTGAAATCAAAACTAAGTTTTCATTTCAAAATACAAAATACATACCTTTATAAATGTACGTTATCTAGAGTGAAAATGGATGTCATGCATAGCAATACGATGAAAACATAGATGTACTTGACATCATAAACCATTTTCTCTTCCAAGATACGAATGAACAAACAAGACATACTAGAGGCTATTTATAGAGATCGCTGACAAATTTTATTTTTATTATCATAAATTAAATAGTATTCACATTATAATTTAAATAAATTTTTAGCAAAAAAATGTTAAGAAAATACAGACTATGTCGATTAACCAATCATACTCAAAAATATTATCTTAATATTAATTACAACTCTACTCAATCTTTACAATTCTATATTCTTTTTTGTTTTTTATTTTGTAATTTGTATAATTGTTTTTTTTATTAATAATTACTTTAAATTTTATTGTCATTTATAATATAAATTTTAATTTTACGTTGTGTTTTAGTTAAAATAAAAAATTGGTCTTTCATTGCTTTGCTCTTTCAAAGAGTGAAGTTGTACTATTTTTTTTTTAAAAAATAATTAACAATACAACTCCGTTGTTTTGAAAAGACTTGTACTCTAATATATAATAACAATATTTATCGTTCTTAACCGAATTAAAATTTATGAATATTCAAGAACAAGCCCGAATGCATTTCTGATAGTGGCAAACATTCTCTCACTCCTAAAAGGTACATGAAAAGGTACAACAACATTCATGAACCTCAACGATATAATGCCAGAAAGTTGATTCTGATGATGACATCTTGGAGAAGCTAGAGACAAATATTCAAAGCCCGAAGAGGCAACGTAAAAAATACTTGTATGATATTAAGTGAAATTGTAAATTAAGAAATCATACTATCTTTTAGAGAGAGAGAGCCATTCTCTTTACGAGTTTTGTTTTTATGTTTAATTTAATGAACACAATTATTCCTTATTTGATTTTCTATATGAAAATGAGTAACTAAACTTTCTTTTAGAGTCTTTGGTGGATCATGGAATTGAGATGCATTATAGTATATCTTAGTTATCTAATTTTGTTTTATTTTGATTACTTTTAATTGTTTAGTTAAATTTTCCTATATATTTACGTGTTATGATTGATCACTCTTTGCAAGTTTTCAATCAATCAATTGTTAGTGATTATACTGTAATTAATTGGCTGACCTATATGATAATTTAGACTATAAATTATTGCATGTACAAACATAATTTTAGTATTTCAATCTTTCAGCTTTTCTATTCTCTATGTTTTTTTTTAAATTTAAATTCTTTGAAAGACCATATAAAAAGTTAATTTAGGAAAAATAATATCAATCACGAATTATCAAACATATTAATAGTCTTAGTAAAGCTTAAGCTTAAAGATCCATGTAGCTTCATTATCCCTTGTACAATTGGTAACTCTCTTTTTTAAAAGGTATTTTGTAATTTAAGATCAAGTATAAATTTGATGCCTTTATCTCAATTTAGAAACTTGGCTTGTAGGAATCACAACCTACTAACATCTACTTGAAGTTAGTTGATAGTTTCATAATTCACCCTTGCGGATAATGAAAGATATTTTGGTTAAAGTGGAAAAATTTTATTTTTCCTATGGATTTTGTAGTGTGAGACATGGAAGAGGATAATTTTGGGACAGCTGTTTTTAGCCATTAAAGATGCCATAATTGAAGTTAAAAAGAGGAGGTTGGCCTTACAAATGGAGGAGGAAATATATATATATTTTCATTTTTTAATTCATTTTAAAATATTTCTCCTTTTTCTACTGGTAATTTTGTGCATGATACTTTTGTTGCTAATGAGAATCCCCTAATGAGAACTGTTGCTCTACATGATCCCACACTTGCTGAAGAACCCCCTTGTTTTTCACGTTGGGGCATTGCCGTTATGCTCGATACATTCAACAAACGCTTCGTAGGAGGCAACCTACGTTAAAATATTTTTTGATTTTTATTCAATTCTTGTTCAAATTCACTACTTTTGTATGTTTAATTGTATTTTAAGAAAATAAAAGCTTCAACAATAAACTCTTTCACGGAAGTCACATTTACATTTTCTAATTTATTTATTCATCTTGTGCCTATTTGAATATTCTACATTGAAGATCATGCTTTATGCATGTGTGAGGGAAAAAAAATATTTTGTTGATTGACATGTTGTAGACCTTGTGTTGACATCTTGGTTAACGTGTTTTACTTGAATTATGTGTTTTAAATTTATCTTGTAATGCCACTTATGTGTTTAATTTTTGAACAAGGCCTAGTGACAAACATATTGTTAAGGTTAGATTGAAATTTTGAAACTATGTTTGCTAGGATATAGATGTTCCTTATTTTTTATACAAGAATATCATGTTGTGAATAAGTTTAGGTGTCTTGAGATGGACCAAGATTAAAACAGCTAAGCCTAATTTGAAGTAAACTAAATTTTTAATATAAGACAATTGGGGAATAAAAACTTCATGAACTAAGGGAGAAGAAAAAGAAGGAATTTACATCTTAGTCTAAAGAAGTAAAAATTTAATAACATACTATCTTAGTGATTGGAATGGTGGTTATTCACACAAGCAATCAAGTGAAAGGTAAGGTTAAATATTGTTTTATTGAGTATTTTGGAGATTACTTGCACTATTAGTCAAGTCAAATGTGAAATGGTATCAAATTAAAAAGAAAAAAATGGCATGAATAAAAGAGCTAAGATGTCTAGTTAAATTAAAGAAAAATGTCTATAGTATTTGAGATAAATGAACCTATGTGTTCTAGGATAAGGATGAAAATTTATGAATGAGAATGATTAAAGGGCTTGATTGAAGAAATTCTCAAGTGATTGAATGCTTAGAACCAATAAGGTTAATTGCACACACTTTGAACTCTAGGAGTGATAAGTTGGATAATCCTCATGTTTAAAAGGTTTAATTTTATGAAACTTGAGTCTATAATTGAACATTCTTTTGACATTTTCTTGAAATTGAAAATTGTGTTCATCTAAGTTACTTTTTAGATCCTTTATGGCCCCTACTTGGTTGTGCTCTTTTCTTTGAATTGAACTAGATTTTGCTTTCGGACACGTAAAAATCAACTATGATCTTAATAAACCCTAATTTAATGCACTTTTAAGGGATTTATTAATTATTTTTGGGGCAATTATATAATATTACATTTAATTTAATTTTCTCTTTATTTTGCATGAAAGATGAAAAAATAAAAAGAATACAATTAATAATATATATAGTATTATATTATTATATAGATAAGGATTTAGAATAATTTAATTAAAAAAAATAAACCCGGTTGGTTGCATGAAAGAAGGGAGATATTGTGAGATAGATACGATATACAACTTTATGTTTTTATTATTTTTCTTAATTATTTGTGTATTTCGTTAATGTAATAACTCAACCATTAGTACAAATTTAAATAATAAATAATTTTCATTAATTTGATACATACTAATTAATGTATGTGTATACGATATAATTATTTATACTTATGCAATAGATATAAGTGCATTTTTAGCATAGCAATGCCCATCAATTTTAAGGTGTGTTCTCTTCTAATTTTAAACTAAGACAAAAAATTCAAAGTTATTTGTTTGGCGGTGCCAAAAAATTAAGTTGAATTGTGTGCTTAACCAATTATGTATCCTTGCATCTCAATTGTGTTATGGTGGTGGCAAAAAATACAGATGAATTGGGGTTTTTGTTGTGGGGGTGTGGAGCTTATAATAAAGATACTGAAGAGACACTACGCCAAAAATTGCATTTTACAGCGCTTTTTTTAAGTCTTCTACAGCGCTTTTTTAAAAAAAAAAAGCGTTGTAGATTCGAGCGATGTAAAAGCTACAACAGCGCTTTCAAAAAAGCGCTCTTAAAGGCACCCTTTATAACGCGCGCTTATTATGCACCTCTTACAGCGCTTGTTACAACAAGCGTTGTAATAGGCATACCCATATTTCATATATTTGGGGTACATTTTACAGCGCTTTTTCAAAACAAGCGTTGTAAAAGGCATACCCATATTTCATATATTTGGGGTACCTTTTACAGCGCTTTTGTGTAACAAGCGCTGTAAAAGGCATACCCATAATACATATTTGGAATGCCTTTTACAACGCTTTTTTGTAACAAGCGTTGTAAAAGGCATACCCATATTTCATATATTTGGGGTACCTTTTACAACGCTTTTTTGTAACAAGCGCTGTAAAAGGCATACCCATATTTCATATATTTGGGGTACCTTTTACAACGCTTTTTTGTAACAAGCGCTGTAAAAGGCATACCCATAATACATATTTGGAATGCTTTTTACAGCGCTTTTTATAAAAAGCGCTGTTAAAGGTGTTATTTTTTTTTTATTTATTTTTTTTAACCCTGTATATATTTTAAAAGCGTTTTTTTAGCTTTTTATGGCACTTTTTTTTATAAAGCGCTGTCTTTTATCTTTTTATCCAAAATTAGTTTGAACCAGTTCACACAACACAACACATCCAGAATCAGTAATTTAGAACATATTTATGTGCATGTTAAAACAGAAACAGAATCAGTAACACAACCAGAACCAGAACCAGAACAAGAGCCCATAATCAGTTTAAAACATAATCAGTTCACACAATATGATACATATATATTATCCTGTAACACAGTAATTTACAACATATTTAGTATGAATATACATTGAATCTAATTTACAACATATTCATATGCAAGTTTATATACTGTCCTATGATCATATACATATAATAACTATGCACCATATAATATTCAGATCCCTTGCCCAACAGCATGCTATTTCCCAGAAAATCAAATAATTTTCATTTCAAGCACATACTCACACCATTCCTCCTTTAATTCCATCAGATCTTGCTCAGAATATGATGGAATGGAATTTTCAAAGTACTGCAATATAAAAATTAAACATATTATATTAAGTTAGTATCAAATATATAGATAATTTATATATGAAAATCATATAATCAAAATACCATACCGTTTCTGGGATAATAGTTTTATTGTTGTCAACAATCTCCTTCATGAATCTCAATACGTAGTACCCACAGTCGATGTTGTTTGTTTGACGAGGGCACTTTATTGGGATCCATGTAATATTATTAGACTTTTGCTTCGACACTACCGCACCTCTTTGAGCTTGAAAAACTTTTAATGCACTATCAAATGAATAAATGTGATTATTTTAGCATGAAAAAACACTTATTTATATATATATGTGTAACAAAAATAAATGAATATTACTTACGTGTCGAACAAAGTCTTGATTTCGGAGTGATTGTTGTAATCGCCATGCAAGGGATCCAAATAGTATACAACTTCAGAGACGACATTGATTGCAAATAGCACCCAATGTGCCCTACAACAACAAAAAATTGGTTAAACAATTTGGTCTATACACAACTAATAAATTAAATTCTCATCAATTAAAAAAGATAACATTACGTACCCTGAATTATATGGTGCTAAGAACAATTTATCCTTTGAAATATTTCCTAAAAACATATTTACAATGTATTTCTTTACATTGTCTTCATCCAGTTTCCACATGGACGTTTTATGCGGAGAGAAGAATGAGTATTTATTCGATAATTTCCTCGGGCACACGACCTTCTCATGCAAAAACCTTCAATGAAAATTTTAAACTAGATTAATTACCAATAAATGCAATTAAAAGTATTTTTTACCTTATATACAAGCTCATTACAGTTGCACTGAGCTCCTTATGTTCGAGAAGTTCGTATACGTGCTCCTTGTCGAATAATTCCTCATACTCCTCTCCGAATATTTCTTTATTCATATGTATCATGCGCGAATCATCGCTGCTGCATAGGTTCTTTTTTACTTGAATGTCAAGACACGCCCCGTATTTACCAAGGCGTGGCTGGCTTAGTTTAGGAGTAGCAGCAGCAGCGACTGATTTGCCACGATCCAATTTTTTTATTGCTGCAAATTTGGCAGCTTTATTGGCAGCTCTATTAACCTCCAATTTTTGAGGTTTGCTGCCTTTTTTTGGATGTGCGGGTGGTTTATTTATTTGGACCTACAAAAATGAGGTTAAATGTTAGTTTATTGAATCTGAAAAAAATTGACAAAGCTTATGCAATAAATGTGACAAACCTTATCGGGAGACGTAACTGATTTGTTTTTGGGAGGGCTTTTAATGAGGGCAACAAGGTTCGTGGATCATGCCACTTAACTACCAATAGCTTCGCCCAATGTCTGCATATCTCCGTCGTTGTCCGGTATCGGCAACGGTGCAGTTGGTTCGAAAGCTACAGTAGGCGATACCTTGACATGGCCCTTTGGGATCGGAGTATTGTGCAATACTTCTCCCAAAGTATTGTACAATTTTGCTTTTCCCACCTTCCGATGAGTGGGCGAGGACAAGTATAGAAAACATGAAGTGACACCCTAAATCAATAGTTAAAACATAAGTACAGTTAATATATAATATTGTTTAATGCATAAGTAATTACATAAGCAAGTAAGTAATTAATTACCTCGGGTATAATTTTCAAACCGACGTTGCAACTCCCGCTTTCACTCTCCATTTGTATTTCACCTTGGAGCTGAACCAAAAGTTGCTTGTCTTTGTTCGTATTCACCAATTGTGCCACTTGCTCAGATAGGATTCTGAGCTTCTCTAATACTTCCTCGTTGGAAGGTTTTTGGCGCTTCTCTTGAGGAAAAAAGCTTCTGGGAGTTACGCCAAATCCCTTCCCCCTAACTCGACCGGAATATTCAGGAACATTAAAAACTTTGCCCAAAATGTCCCTGCAACTAGCCTTGTTACCCTCTTCATTTTCAGAACTTTGAGAGATGGTCTCCTAAAATACATGTAACATTAAAATAGTTAAGTTCATTAGCATTTTTAAAATACAATATTAAAAAGTATTCAAGTGATAAATACAATATTGAAAAATATTAAAGTCATAATATACTTACACAAAGTTCTATTACTTTTTGAACATTTTGGTTATCAACCACTCCATCTTTATTTACCCGAGCTTCCTTCCACAAGATATGACGACCCAACGGTTGATTGGATTGGGTCTCTTGTCGCTATTCGATAAAACAAAATATTAGTTAGAAACTATAGTTTATAATACAAATTCCCTCATCATTGATGTTACATTGACTTACAAGGTTTTGGTCTAGACGTGCATATCCCATACGTGACCTTCTGTATGGGTGCGTCGGGTTGCTTGCCCTTTCGCGATTTGCCTTACTAATGTTCTATATAAAAAAATAGCAATTATGTAAAAATTTAAAATACGATGCGAATATAAATAATAAAACACACAAATGCTAATAAATTAATCACTTACGACAAACGCGGGGTCAGTACATTTAGAAACAAACGTTTTCCATTCATCATTTGATATATAATGTCGATATATCTTTGGAGGTTCAGCTGTTGTGTTTCCTTCTTTATCTTTAAGATAGAAGTTTGAGAGATGCGATCTAAATCCACGATGGATTTTGCCAGCAACTCTCAATACATAATTCTTTCGTCCCTCATCAAGGACAAAAGATGTCTGCAATGAAAAAAATTATAAGTAAAGTATTTCAATGAAAATATTTATAAATGACAAAAGATTGGATCAAAAAATTTACTTGAATATCATTCCAGATGATATCTTTGGCATCCTTCAATGCCTTATCTCTCCAGTCGTCAATTGTTATTGGAATATTTTGACGAACAACAGCCCCAATGTAGCTCACAAACATTGCGCTGTGGGGGTCAACTGGCTGACCACTTTCATTCCATCCAACCTAATAAACTCATATAGTAAGTACATGCTATTAAAAAAAGCTAAAAAAATACACAGCAAATAGAGTATAGTATACCTCAAATTTAATGCCATTACTCCTTGCTTTAATGACTTTTTGCATGATAGTTGCACCACGTTTGACTTCATTTTCATAAGTCCTACTAGTGCCAACTTCTTCATTTTGACATTCTAAATCTCTGTTTGTATCCATTTAACTACAACAAGTTCAACATACAGTTTAGTATAACATCAACAAGCTCAACATGCATCATGCATTATTTTAAACAAGCTCAACATGTATCAGTATATATATTTTAAACAAGCTCAACATGCATTTTAATGATTACAAAAAATAAATAACATCAATACCTGAATAATGGTTCGAAGAAGGATGAAATGCAAAGAAAAGAGCGAACGGAGAAATTTCACAGCAATAAAGTTCACAGAAAAACGGTTTTGAAGAAATACGTAATGAGGGTTACGTATTTCAATGAAAATATAAGGTTCGAAATGATCTTGTATGGAAATAAGGTTCGAAATGAAGGAGATGATCGTGGAAATACAGTTCGTAATGAACGAGATTATAGGGTTTGCAAAAGAAGAGAAGAACGATGAAGGTTGAGATGATAGTGTAGTTTACGTAATGAAGAGGAAACTGAAGAGGTTACTGTTATATATATAACCCTTTTACAGCGCTTTTTTATAACCCTTTTACAGCGCTTTTCCAAAGAGCGCTATAAAAGGCTAAGCCTTTTACAGCGCTTGTTATAAAAGCGCTGTAAAAGGCGTATTTATTTAAATTTTTAAAAGACTCTTTTACAGCGCTTTTACAAACAAGCGCTGTAAAAGACCTCATTGTTTTAGTATGTTATATAATGTTTTTTAATAGCCTTTTACAGCGCTTGTTCAAAGAAGCGCTGTAAAAGGCCTTATTTAAATTTTTAAAAGACTCTTTTACAGCGCTTATCCCAACAAGCGCTGTAAAAGGCCTTATTATGTTATTTTTGTGTTTTGTTATGTTATTTTTTAAACAAGCTCTTCAAAACCCACATAGTCCCACCAAAATATATTCCTCTTCACCAAACTCCACCTCAAAGTCCTTTTATGCATCTTCTTCGCAAACATCAAAGCTTACTCTTTCAATCTCCACCTCAACACCCTTTTTATCTCTTTACATTCCCTTTCATTCTTAAATCGTAACTTGATCTTCAGGTTCATTGCCATGTTGCGAAAAATGGGTTTGTTAACAATGTGTCTGATGTTTTTGTTAACAATGGGTCTGATGTTTTTGTTAACAATGTGTTTTTGGGGATTCCCATGATGCGTAAAAGGTGTTTGAAGAAAATCCTGTTAGAGAAAGTCATGTTAGTTATCTGATGAATATTATTTTTAAAGTCTTTTACAGCGCTTGTTCACAGAAGCGCTGTAAAAGGTATCTTTATTTGATTTTCAAAAGGGCCTTTTACAGCGCTTGGTAAGAAGAGCGCTGTAAAATGTCTCATTGTTTAATTTTTAAAAGGGCCTTTTACAACACTTTTTTTAAAAAGCGCTGTAAAAGACATGCACTTTTTTTACATGCATAGTTCTTAAGAATTGAAATTGTCCAAATTTACATAAACATGCAATAATCACTGGTTATGCTTGCCTTCTTAGACAAAAATAAAACAAGAATAGAACCAGAATAATTCAGATTATATAATACCACAATAATTCAATAAAACCAGAATAGAACCAGAATAGAACAATAATTCAGATTACAACAATAATTCAGATTACATGCATGGCTTATATAAAACAATTAAACATGTACATTAAGATGCCCTTCTTCTTTTCCTGGTGGGATTCACATTTGTTTGTCCATTTACAATACGAAACGATGAATCAATCCAAATTCCCTCATCATGATCATCTCTTAGATATAAACCACCATCAGTTGAATCAATTTCATGTGGTTGTTGTGCTGTTGCAAATAAAATATCATTACCAACATCTTCATCATTGTTGTTATCATCACTTATTTTATTGGTCGATAGGACAACATACCATTTATCATCAGAAGGATCGGTGACATAAAACACTTGTTGAGCTTGCGACACTAAAATAAAAGGCTCGTCTTTGTATCCCACCCTATTAAAATCAACAAGCAAGAATCCTGACTCATCAATCGGAACACCATTATTATTATCGACCCACTTGCAACCAAATATGGGAACACGAAACATTGTGTAGTCTAACTCCCATATGCGCTCGATAACCCCAAAATATGATAGATTTGCATATATTGGGTTTTTGTCTTTTGCACTTGAGACATGCATCGGTTCAGCTACGAGAGTGACTCCACTATTTTGCATAGTGGTCTGATCATCTTGTTCTTTGGTATAAAATGTGTAGCCGTTAATAACATAACCAGTGTAAGAAAAGACATGTAAGCTCGGACCATTTGCTAGCCACCTCAATCTCTGTGAAATTGATCCGGGGTCTATGTCAAATTTTGACTTTATGTGATTTTTTAACCATGTTATAAAACTTCGATTGTGCTCTCGAGTTATCCAATTTTGATTCCTATTCATGTTCAAACGAGATAACTGATCCATGTGTATTGTAACATACGGTTGAACCTCATCATCATTGTGCAGAACATACAATTGTGCCTGCTCCAATTCTGTCCTTGATATAGTCAATAGTCTCCTTCCAATTATCCCTTCTCCTGATAGTCTTCCCGAATGACGAGACATGGGAAGCCCTATGGATTCAACATTGGACAGATATTCAGTACAAAATTCAGCAGCCTCTTCAACAATGTATCGTTCAGCAATACAACCTTTTGGTCGACTTCTACTTTTTACGTACCCTTTTAATATTTTCATATATCGTTCTATCAGATACATCCATCTCATATAAGCTGGCCCACAAAGTTGTGTCTCCTTAACCAGATGAACAGTAAGGTGAACCATTATATAAAAAAACGATGGTGGGAAATACATTTCAAGCTCACACAAAGTAACAACAATTTCCCTATGCAATATCGGTAACTTCTGAGGGTCGATCACTTTACTACAAATTTCCCTGAAGAAGAAACATAATCTAGTTAATGCTAGTCGAACTTTTTCAGGTAAAATGGAACGTATACCTATTGGTAGCAAATGCTCCATTAGAATATGAGAATCATGGGTCTTCAAACCTTTTAACTTGAGGTCTTTCATACAAACCAAATTTCTAATGTTCGAAGAGTATCCTTCTGGAACTTTAACTTCGTGTAGAAATTTACATAAAACAATTTTTTCCTTTCTAGATAGAGTATGAGCGGCTGGAGGTAGATATGTGCGATTTTCTTTCTTTACTGGAGCCAATTCATTTCTTATTCCCATATCAACCAAGTCCAATCTTGCGTTGATGCCGTCTTTAGACTTTCCTGGAACATTGAGTAACGTACCAATAACACTATCAAATACATTTTTTTCAATATGTATCACATCGAGGAAATGTCTTATATACAATGACTTCCAATATGGTAATTCAAAGAAAATTGACTTTTTGTTCCACCCAGTTTTGACCAGCTCTCCCGCAAAAGGTTTGCCAAATTTATTGGTCAAACCTTGTACTTTTTCAAGTATTTGATATCCAGTCGGTGGTAAAGGAGCTTTACCTTCCTCTGATTTTCCATTAAATGCATTTCTCCACCAACGATACTGATGACTATAAGGTAAAAATCTACAATGTCCAAGAAACACATTCTTCTTACAATGTTTCAACCGCATCCAATTTGTACTCTCTTCACATACAGGACATGCACACTGACCTTTAATGCTATATCCTGATAAATTACCATATGCTGGAAAATCATTAATTGTGCCGAACAACATAGCCCTCAAATTGAAATATTCTTTCTTATACCCATCATAAACTTCCACACCTGTCTCCCACATACGTTTTAAATCTTCTATTAGAGGAGTCAAGTATACGTCGATATCATTCCCCGGTTGTTTGGGTCCAGAAATTAACAGAGACAACATCATAAACTTACGCTTCATACATAACCATGGAGGTAGGTTATATATTACCAAAATCACAGGCCACGTGCTGTGTGAGATGCTTTGAAGACTGTAACATCCCAAATTTCATGATAAACTATTTTATTAATTAAATAGGATTTTAAAGAAATTAATTTGATTTTAAAATTATTTTAGAATATATGTTGATTAATTTTATGATTACTTCTCCTTATATGTATGAGTTTCTTATGGTTTGATAACCATATATATTTGATTTTATGAGTAATATAAATTGTAAATATTATATTTAGTTATTTAATTTATTTTAAAAAAATATATATAATAGTATTTTAGCAAAAGTATTTTAGATGATAAGATTTTGAATGAATTTAAAATATAGATATGCATTAGATATTTGTGGTGATATTTTCATGTACGATAAACTATATAATAAAATTGTGCATAGTTATATTTTAATTATTTAAGACTATTTCATATTTTAATTATTTATTTTATAATTAATGGTTTTGAGATGGTAGTAATATTGTGATTAATATCTTTATTTCTATATATTTTCTATGATATGATGGTTTTAAACGTATTTATTGGGATTTAGTAATAAATATAAATTATTTGTGTTATATTTAATTATTTTATCGTTTTGACTATTCCATAATTATGGTAGTATGTTATGTGAGTTTATTGTAAAATAGTATAGTAATAATTGTAGTTAATATTGTGAATGAGTTTTTGTTATTAATGTATTTTCAAATAGTAATTAGTTAAATTACTTTTTATAAATATTAGTTTTGAAATAGTGGTAAAACGTTAGTATTGAAATTGTGTTAAAAAAAATTAGTTTTAGTAATTGTTGGATTTATTTAATAATAATAATATTAATAATAAGAATAAGAATAAGAGTAACAGTAACAGTAATAGTAATAATTAATAATAATAATAATAATAATAGAAGTAGTAGATAATAATAATAATAATAACAATAGTAATAATAATAATAGAATTAGTAGTAGTAGTAGTCATAATAGTAGTAAAAATAATATTGTCTCCCTCCTATTCCTCATTTAGGCCCAACACTAAGAAAAGAATACTAAAACCCTAGCCACTACTACAAACCCTAGTTCACAAAACCTTTTATAAATAAAACCAAAAATCCAAGCCATCATCACCATCACCTCCTCTTTTTTCGGCATCAAAAGCTTAGAACATCTTTTCGTTATGAACGACTTTGTGGGGGCTTAGAGCTTTGTACTAGGAAGGAAAGCGGCCAAGGTAAGGGCTTTTCCCCACACAGATTATTGTTAGGCCGTTAGTTGAATGACATGAAATAAATAATCGCGATTACTTGTATTTTAAAAGAAATAAATGTAGACTAATAAAACTCCTAATTTTTATGAGATTAAATTTAATATTTGACTTCTATGTAGTAAAGCATGAAATTTTATGCGATATATGATCAAAAAGACTTAACTCTTATTATGTATATTGGTTGGAGTGTGAAATTGTATTGTTATATATGTTAAAGTGTTAATTCTTATGGCCTATATGATATCAAATTGTTGTCTCTAGGTGTATGTGGTGAAAGTTATAATTTTTATCATTATTTATCTATGAATACGTGATGGTCATGATATGGATGTGTGTATGCGTTCTTAATGATGTGTGAATGAGTTGATGATTTTAAAAAGGTGATTTTTGAAGGCACGTGGCATAATTCTTAGTAGGTTGTGTGGGTATATATCTATTGCATACTACGTTTTCATGGCATGGCATATGCATCTTCGTGGAAGTTGCCTTAGTGGCAGGTGTGATTTTCTGTGTGGAAGTTGCCTTAGTGGCAGGTGTGATTTTTTGTGTGGAAGTTGCCTTAGTGGCAGGTGTGATTTTCTGTGTGGAAGTTGCCTTAGTGGCAGGTGTGATTTTCTGTGTGGAAGTTGCCTTAGTGGCAGGTGTGATTTTCTATGTGGAAGTTGCCTTAGTGGCAGGTGTGATTTTCTGTGTGGAAGTTGCCTTAGTGGCAGGTGTGATTTTCTGTGTGGAAGTTGCCTTAGTGGCAGGTGTGATTTTCTGTGTGGAAGTTGCCTTAGTGGCAGGTGTGATTTTCTGTGTGGAATGTGCCTTAGTGGCAAGTTTATATCCGGATCATGTAGTGTTAGGAGCATTCATCATACATATGTTTTGAGATACAATTTATCGGTTTGTTGGAATGTATCTATTTGATACTATACTTTCATGTCATGGCATATGCATCTTCGTGGAAGTTGCCTTAGTGGCAGGTTTATATTCGGATCATATAGTTCTAGGAGCATTCATCATGCATATGTTTTCATATACCATTTATTAGTTTGTTCATTTGTTTCTTTTAAATGGGAAGTTTTTGCGTCTATGAGTTTTGTGTTATTCTTCTATATGTCTTGCTTTGGTTTGAAGTGGATGATGGAAAAAAATTGACCCTTACAACAACATTTTAGGTACTAATGAGTTCGAGGAGATTCAAGAGTAGTTAATGAGTATTGACGTGTGGCGAACGCGGGGTAAACATGGGTTTTTCTTTCAAGACGATTTTGTAATAATGGAATTGTCCAATATTTTTAAGTTACTTTAATCTTTTGTCACAAACTGTTAAAATGTACTACAATTCTATGAATACTGAAGCGGTTCTCTTTTGATTAAAATAATCGTCTTCATATTATTTTAGTTTTGGAAATAAATATTTTTTCTTAATGATATTGAATACCGTGATTGTTACCAATTATGTAAAATGAGTAAATGTTAATTATTCAAAAAACAAAAAAAAAATTCATAGACTTTTCTAACAAATAAGTATTTTTAGTAACGATCTGGATTAAAAATCCGGGGCGTTACACTATGGTATCAGAGCAATGATTCTCGGACTTTTGGGGTGGGACGCTTTGTGTATGTCGTATATATCTTAACATTGATGGTGTTAATTGTTTATTTCCCTAATTATTAGATTTTACTGATTTTTAAAGTGTTACTATGTGCCACTATTTGTGTTAATTGTTTGATTTTCTATTTTTGTTTTTGTTTTATATTAGTAAGTGCATAATTTCCTATTATGTATCACTAATTGTGTAATCTACTTGAAATTTGTTATTGAATATATGCATTTACTTCATATGATTGAAAGTAGTTTTAATTTGATTATATGCAATAATTGCGATAAAACCACTGGTCACAATCACTGAATTGAATTGAATTAATGAACAATACCAGAACCACTATGATTCTGTTAGCACTTTCTTGAATTGAATGAATATAGAAGATGATACAATAGATCCCTCGATCTGGTCCTGGTTCCTCAACCAGTGGTTACAATTAATTCCTAACCCCCCTCCCATTCTCACTTACTCTCCTTTTATAGAACAAACTCCCAACTGCCTAAGCTAAGCTAACAAATTCCTAACTGCCTAAGCCAAGCTAACAGACTCCTAACTGCCTAAGCCCAGCTAACAAACTCCTAACTGCCTCAGCCAAGCTGTTACAATTAAGAAGGCTTCATCCAAACCTTCTTATTTCCCCTCTTATATACATTTCTAATAATAGGCTTTGGCCTATTCCTATCAATACCCCCCTCTAAAAGAATTAACTTGTCCTCAAGTTGAAAGTCTGGAAATTTGTCTTGAATGTCAGCTGCCAATTCCCAACTGTTCTCATGGTTGGGTAGATCTTGCCACTTAACTAACACTTCCAAGTGACCCTGTTTATCCTCTCTACTATTCAGAATATCTTCTGGTGATACTTCAAGTTCAAATTCTTCATTCAACATAGGTGGTAGTGATTGAGGTTTCTGGTTTGGTTTGATAGCTTTTTTCAACAAGGAAACATGAAATACTGGGTAAATTTTCGCATAGTCAGGTAAAGCCAACTTATAAGCAACAGGTCCCACTTTACTCACCACCTGATAAGGCCCATAGTATCTTGGTGCTAGTTTAGCATAAGGCCTATTAGCTAATGACTTAAGCTTGTAAGGCTGTAATTTAAGATATACCCACTCATCCACCTCAAATTCCACCATTCTTCTATGCTGATCAGCATACTGTTTCATCTGATTCTGAGCCTTGGACAAATTAGCCTTCAATTCGTCCAAAATAACATCTCTTTGTAACAACATTTGATTGATATCCTCAATTTTAGAAGGTATAGCCCCTGCCTTTAACAAAATAGGAGGGTCCCTACCATATAAAGCACGAAAAGGCGTCATACCAGCCGACATATTGTAGTTTGAATTAAACCAAAATTCTGCCCAGTGCAGCCAATCCAACCATTTCTTAGGCTTAGGACCCACAAAACACCTGAGATACGTCTCTAAGCACCTGTTAGTAACTTCAGTCTGACCGTCTGATTGTGGATGGTAAGAAGTACTCATTTTTAGTTGAGTGCCAGCCAATTTGAACAATTCTCTCCAAAATTGGCTCATGAACAAAGGATCTCTATCTGATACAATAGTAGTAGGAAACCCATGTAATTTCACTACTTCCTTCACAAAAACAGTAGCTACTTCCCTGGCTGAGTAAGGGTGGCCTAAAGCAAAGAAATGAGCATACTTGGATAATCTATCTACTACTACCAATATTGTATCCTTTCCTCTTATCCTAGGTAAAGCACCAATGAAATCTAGAGAAATATCCATCCAAACTTGCTGTGGAATAGGCAATGGCTGTAGCAATCCCGCAGGGGTAAGGGTCGAATATTTACTTCTTTGACATACCTCGCATTGCTCAACAAACTTCTTAATATCTGACCTCATGCCTTCCCAAAACAGAAATGTAGCAATCTTCTTGTAAGTTCTAAAGTACCCTGAGTGGCCTCCCATAGGTGTTTCATGACATTCTGAAATAATGACAGGAATCCTATTAGATGATTTTGACAGTACTAACCTCCCTTTATAATAAAGAACCCCTTTTTTCAATTCAAAATTCTGATGTGCAGTGGGTGAAATAATCAAATCCTGCATCAGTTTCACCCATTTAGAGTCCTGTTGTAACTCCTGATTCCATGCTGCTACTTCCTCAACTGTTAAAACTGATATTGCTGCATATGTCATTTTCCTTGAAAGAGCATCCGCCGCAGAGTTTTCAGTCCCAGGTTTATACTGTATTTCAAAATCCAGACCCACCAACTTAATAGCCCATTTGAATTGCTCATCTGAGAACAACCTCTGTTCAGTCAGGAATTTTAGGCTTTTCTGATCTGTTTTAATAATAAAGTGTCTTCCCATCAAATAGTGTCTCCATTTTTGAATTGCTTGAACCAAAGCCATTAATTCTCTTTCATAGACTGACCTTTGCTGAGCTTTTGCAGATAACCCTTTACTCCAGAATGCTAAAGGTTTCCCACCTTGCATTAATACAGCTCCTAAGCCTTTGCTAGATGCATCAGTCTCCACCACAAATTCTTTATTAAAATCAGGAATAGCTAACATAGGCAAATCCATCATAGCAGATTTTAATTCCTCAAAAGCAGCAGTAGCTTCTACTGTCCACACAAATGCATCTTTCTTGAGTAAATCTGTGAGTGGCTTAGCTTTCTTCCCATAGTTTTGGACAAATCTTCGGTAATATCCCGTCAGCCCTAGAAATCCTCTTAGACTCTTGATATTAGTGGGTTGAGGCCAAAACTTCATATCTTCTATTTTAGAACAATCCGCAGTCACTCCTCCAGCTGAAATGATGTGTCCTAAATATTCCAGGCTAGTTTGTCCAAATGTATACTTCTTGAAGTTTGCCTTTAATCCATTCTGTTTTAGCACACTCAAAGCTGTATGCAGATGCTGTACATGTGAACTCATGTCAGCACTGTACACTAATATGTCATCAAAGAAGACCAACATGAATTTCCTCAAGTAAGGCTTTAAAATTTCATTCATTAAGGCTTGGAAAGTAGAAGGGGCATTAGTTAACCCAAAAGGCATAACTAGGAACTCATAATGTCCTTCATGAGTTCTAAAAGCAGTTTTCTCCACATCTTCTGTTCTCATTCTAATTTGATGGTACCCCGATTTGAGGTCCAACTTAGAAAATATCATAGCTCCTCCCAATTCATCCAACAATTCCTCAATGATTGGAATTGGGAATTTATTAGGAATGGTGATTTTATTCAGAGCTCTGTAATCTACACAAAACCTCCATCCACCATCCTTCTTTTTCACCAGCAATATAGGGCTAGAATAGGGACTTATACTCGGTCTAATCACCCCAGCCTCTAACATCTCAGATACCAATTTCTCTACCTCATTCTTTTGGTAATAAGGACATTTATAAGGCCTCACATTTGGTATCTCCGCTCCTTCCTTCAAGTGGATGGCATGGTCATGCCTTCTAGAGGGTGGTAGCCCTTGAGGATTTTGAAATACCTCCTGAAATTGCTGCAATAACTCTTCTAA
>JBBPBR010000001.1:43807070-43826610 GCA_037974775.1 Cicer pinnatifidum | reverse complement strand
TTATTGTTTATATGTTACGAAGCTAATACTTATGATTTAATAACTTTATGAATTTATTATTATGATATTATGAATTTAGTACTCCTGATTTGAAATTTTAATAATTTACTACTCTTAATTTAATTTGACGGTATGCAATAATTGTTTCTATAGTTATGACATAATTAATTAATTACCATGAATCGAATTATTCTTTAAAATTAGAATCATAAAAGGATTAGTTTTATTTTTCTATAATGTAGAATTATTGCGTATTGATTTAGATTGATTTGATTTAAAAGTATACAATAATTAATTGGTCTTTTTTTTGAATGATGTTATTAATTAGACTAATTGAATTATAATAGTTATGAATATTCTTTAATTATTTTTTATTTTCGTTATAATTTAATTTTTGTAATAAGGACAGTGCTTTAAACCTCTAACCTATATAAAATTTTAGAATATCCATAATAGAAGGGAAGGGTAACATAGTAAAAAGTGGTATTAGTGGGATTCTGGCTAAGGAAAGACTTGGTTATTAAGTGGTCCGTTGACCCACCTCTCTTTCCTGGGAACTCCTCTAGTGCACAATTTATTGTGTAACTTGAACCTACTATATAGTCGTCGAATAAAATGCTTTCTTACGAATCTTTTTATGTCTAGCTAGTTGCGAGGACGAAACTATTTTTAAGGGGGTGAGTAATGTAACATCCTCTAAATTAAAAAAAAAAAGAAAAAAAAATTAATTAATCAGAAATTATCAATATTATTCAATATTAAAATACATGTGATAATTATTTGTCTTATTCGACTTACATTAGTTGATACAGTTGTTACTAATGATTATGTAGTAGTAATTAGCAATGTACTTGAAATATGTTTCATTTCACCCCCATTAAATGTAGTAAGTAATTACTAACTAAGCTTATATGTTATATTTTATTTGTAGATTATAGTGAGTGACTCTATGTTATTGTCGTCCATAATTGAATGCTAAATGTGATACGCGTTTTCAACTCATGTTATAATGCCTATCATGCTATGCAAGTGATTTCTGATATGTTGTGCTTAAATAAATTATGAATACCTTCGACATGTTTATTATACCTTTGGAGACAAAGTTTCGATTTTGACTGTGGTAATTTAGATATTTGTTTGCGTATTCGTCATTACAAATTTCGAGGACGAAATTTTTGTAAGTTGGGTAGAATTGTAACATCCCAAATTTCATGATAAACTATTTTATTAATTAAATAGGATTTTAAAGAAATTAATTTGATTTTAAAATTATTTTAGAATATATGTTGATTAATTTTATGATTACTTCTCCTTATATGTATGAGTTTCTTATGGTTTGATAACCATATATATTTGATTTTATGAGTAATATAAATTGTAAATATTATATTTAGTTATTTAATTTATTTTAAAAAAATATATATAATAGTATTTTAGCAAAAGTATTTTAGATGATAAGATTTTGAATGAATTTAAAATATAGATATGCATTAGATATTTGTGGTGATATTTTCATGTACGATAAACTATATAATAAAATTGTGCATAGTTATATTTTAATTATTTAAGACTATTTCATATTTTAATTATTTATTTTATAATTAATGGTTTTGAGATGGTAGTAATATTGTGATTAATATCTTTATTTCTATATATTTTCTATGATATGATGGTTTTAAACGTATTTATTGGGATTTAGTAATAAATATAAATTATTTGTGTTATATTTAATTATTTTATCGTTTTGACTATTCCATAATTATGGTAGTATGTTATGTGAGTTTATTGTAAAATAGTATAGTAATAATTGTAGTTAATATTGTGAATGAGTTTTTGTTATTAATGTATTTTCAAATAGTAATTAGTTAAATTACTTTTTATAAATATTAGTTTTGAAATAGTGGTAAAACGTTAGTATTGAAATTGTGTTAAAAAAAATTAGTTTTAGTAATTGTTGGATTTATTTAATAATAATAATATTAATAATAAGAATAAGAATAAGAGTAACAGTAACAGTAATAGTAATAATTAATAATAATAATAATAGAAGTAGTAGATAATAATAATAATAATAACAATAGTAATAATAATAATAGAATTAGTAGTAGTAGTAGTCATAATAGTAGTAAAAATAATATTGTCTCCCTCCTATTCCTCATTTAGGCCCAACACTAAGAAAAGAATACTAAAACCCTAGCCACTACTACAAACCCTAGTTCACAAAACCTTTTATAAATAAAACCAAAAATCCAAGCCATCATCACCATCACCTCCTCTTTTTTCGGCATCAAAAGCTTAGAACATCTTTTCGTTATGAACGACTTTGTGGGGGCTTAGAGCTTTGTACTAGGAAGGAAAGCGGCCAAGGTAAGGGCTTTTCCCCACACAGATTATTGTTAGGCCATTAGTTGAATGACATGGAATAAATAATCGCGATTACTTGTATTTTAAAAGAAATAAATGTAGACTAATAAAACTCCTAATTTTTATGAGATTAAATTTAATATTTGACTTCTATGTAGTAAAGCATGAAATTTTATGCGATATATGATCAAAAAGACTTAACTCTTATTATATATATTGGTTGGAGTGTGAAATTGTATTGTTATATATGTTAAAGTGTTAATTTTATGGCCTATATGATATCAAATTGTTGTCTCTAGGTGTATGTGGTGAAAGTTATAATTTTTATCATTATTTATCTATGAATACGTGATGGTCATGATATGGATGTGTGTATGCGTTCTTAATGATGTGTGAATGAGTTGATGATTTTAAAAAGGTGATTTTTGAAGGCACGTGGCATAATTCTTAGTAGGTTGTGTGGGTATATATCTATTGCATACTACGTTTTCATGGCATGGCATATGCATCTTCGTGGAAGTTGCCTTAGTGGCAGGTGTGATTTTCTGTGTGGAAGTTGCCTTAGTGGCAGGTGTGATTTTTTGTGTGGAAGTTGCCTTAGTGGCAGGTGTGATTTTATGTGTGGAAGTTGCCTTAGTGGCAGGTGTGATTTTCTGTGTGGAAGTTGCCTTAGTGGCAGGTGTGATTTTCTGTGTGGAAGTTGCCTTAGTGGCAGGTGTGATTCTCTGTGTGGAAGTTGCCTTAGTGGCAGGTGTGATTTTCTGTGTGGAAGTTGCCTTAGTGGCAGGTGTGATTTTCTGTGTGGAATGTGCCTTAGTGGCAAGTTTATATCCGGATCATGTAGTGTTAGGAGCATTCATCATACATATGTTTTGAGATACAATTTATCGGTTTGTTGGAATGTATCTATTTGATACTATACTTTCATGTCATGGCATATGCATCTTCGTGGAAGTTGCCTTAGTGGCAGGTTTATATTCGGATCATATAGTTCTAGGAGCATTCATCATGCATATGTTTTCATATACCATTTATTAGTTTGTTCATTTGTTTCTTTTAAATGGGAAGTTTTTGCGTCTATGAGTTTTGTGTTATTCTTCTATATGTCTTGCTTTGGTTTGAAGTGGATGATGGAAAAAAATTGACCCTTACAACAACATTTTAGGTACTAATGAGTTCGAGGAGATTCAAGAGTAGTTAATGAGTATTGACGTGTGGCGAACGCAGGGTAAACATGGGTTTTTCTTTCAAGACGATTTTGTAATAATGGAATTGTCCAATATTTTTAAGTTACTTTAATCTTTTGTCACAAACTGTTAAAATGTACTACAATTCTATGAATACTGAAGCGGTTCTCTTTTGATTAAAATAATCGTCTTCATATTATTTTAGTTTTGGAAATAAATATTTTTTCTTAATGATATTGAATACCGTGATTGTTACCAATTATGTAAAATGAGTAAATGTTAATTATTCAAAAAACAAAAAAAAAATTCATAGACTTTTCTAACAAATAAGTATTTTTAGTAACGATCTGGATTAAAAATCCGGGGCGTTACAAAGACCATGTGGATTCATTCCATCAGTAGAAAGTGCAAGTCTTAGATTTCTTGACTCTATCCCGAATTCAGGATACTCGTGATCAATTTTTGCCCATTGTGGGGAATCTGCAGGGTGTCGAAACATTCCATCTCTAATTCTTTCATCTGCATGCCATGTCAAGTGTTTTGAATCTTCTTCACTGCGATACATGCGCCTAAATCTTGGTATTATAAGAAAATACCACACGACTTTTGCTAGAGTAGATTCTTTCTTCTTATATCGAGAGACATTGCATTTCGGACACGCCTTAAGTAGTTCATATTCATTTTGAAATAAAATGCAATCGTTAGGACACGCATGAATCCTTTCGTAACTCATGCCAATAGAACACAAAATCCGTTTAGCCTCGTAGGTTCGACTGGGAAGTTCATTATCATCTGACAACATATCTTTTATGAGTGTTAATAATTCTGTAAAGCTTTTATCAGACCATCCATTACTCGCTTTAAGGTTGTACAACTTTAATATCGCCGACAGTCTTGTGAATTTAGTACAACCATTATATAATTCTTTCTCTGCATCACTCAACAAACTTTCAAACATTTTAGGACAATCTCGAAGATCTTCTTCAACTGCTTTTGCGATCTCATCAACTCGGTCCGGCTCATATGTATCTGTATCGAACTCAGTTGAAGCATATGTCGAACTATTCTCAAAATTAATGTTTCCTTTTTTTTTTCTCACCATGTCTTATCCAACATGTGTAGCTTTGATCAATTCCATTACATACTAGATGTCCTTCTAATTCATCTTCTCTTCTCTAACATGTTTTCCAAAACAACATTTTAAACAAGGACAAACTACTCTATTTGAATCTTTTGCATTCTTCACTGCAAACTCAACAAACTCCTTCACTCCAATTTCATACTCTTTTGACAATCGATTGGCTGACATCCATTTCCTATCCATATTATACCACCTATATAAATGCAGTTACAAAACTAATAAGCTTTCAAAACATATCAACAAGTTTCAAAAAGAAACCAATATCAACTAACAATTTCAAAAACAGAACAGATCATGTGGTATGAGTTTTTGACTAGTAGAAGAGATTTAACACATATCATGTGGTATGAATTTTTAATTTGATAAAAAAAAATCTAGTTAAAAAAAAAAATACCTGAGACAACACGTAATAGGTAGATGGCGGCACAACACGTAATGGATATGAGGGTATGAGGGTTCTCAGAGTAGAGGTGATGAAAGATGTAGAGGATATGAGGGTTCCCAACGTATATAATTATTTGAAATTTATGTCTTTTACAGCGTTTGTCAATAAAAGCGCTGTAATAGGTAGTTAAATTCAATGAAAGCGCTTGTATTTTATAGCGCTGTAATAGGTGGTTCAATTATTTTAAAGCGCACGTATTTTACAGCGCTTGTGAAAAAAGCGCTGTAAAAGCATACGCGAAAGCGCTTCATTTTACAGCGCTTTTTTGAAAAGCGCTGTAAACGCCTTATAACATTATGCGCAAACGTTATATGACCTACAACAACGCTTGTTTTACAGCGCTTGTGAATAAAAGCGCTGTAAAAGGCTCCGTTATTTTTCAAATACATTTACAACAGCGCTTGTGTTTAGAAAGCGTTGTAAAAGGGCGCTGTTAAATGTCAAATTTGGCGTAGTGAAAGACAAGGCACAACTTTTTGTGGTCCCTTCAAAATATAAGAGAAAGATAACACAAATGATTAATAATTTTGTATTTTTTTTTCTCTTATAAATAACAAATAATATTTGAAATCTTTGTTAGTTCTCACTTCTTTCTCTTCTTCTATTTCCTTTTGTTTATATTATAAGAAACTCTTAAGTCAATAAAAATTGATGTATTTAATCTATAATCGTTAAATACGTTGTCTTTTTCAATTTAACTATTTTTTATAAAAAAAATACTAAAGAGAGTATATTTTTTGAATAAAAATGAAGTATAATTTTGTCAAAACCAAATATAATATAATAAAATATATAAAAATAAGATATTTTAACCATATATATATATTTCACTTATTTTGAATAGAGTTGATAAAAGACTATTTAGATAAACAATTCTACAAATACTTTACGAATATCCACAACAACATAGATTTTTTATGCACGCCTAGAAATGTCAAGATTGATCGTTTTCAAACAATAACTATGACAAGCTATTTCATTATTTGGACATGGCCCTTCGTCAGAGCAATGAATCCATTTTGTTTCTCCTACAATTAATAGAATTTTGTCAGAAATTTTACAAATATCAAGTTTTGAATTTGTTAAAATTATTTAAAGTCTAACAATTAAGTTTGATTATCGATCATTTTACACGTATAAGAGACTTTGTACTTTAACAAATTAAAACAAGAATTATATATAGTGTATGTTCCTTGGCGTAATCATTTGAAGAAAAAGGATTATTGTAGTTGAGAGTAGTTAGTAGATTCCTTATTATTTTTTAATCTCAACAACATTGTCTAACGTGAATATACATAGGTAAGATTAAATTTTTGTTTTCCAAGTAAGGTGACTTTTAGAGTGATTCTAGAGTGAAAGTTCAGTTAAATCCTTCATTAGTGGAGCAGTAAAAATATATCATCAGAAAATTACAACATATTTTCACATACAATCTTAGCCATAAAAAGAAAAAGGTTTTATTATTTGTAAGCTCTAACTCAACTGTCAAACACTTAGATTGGATACTATATCTTGAGTTCTACCTTGATAACAGTAGAAGAAAGAAAAGAATGCTATTACTTTATGTTGATTCAAAAATAAGAAAATTATTTATAAAAAAAAAATTAATACTAATAATAGTTATATTACTTATTAAAAAATAATAGTTAATAATATTAATATAAGAGACTTAAAAATCTTAATTTAAAACTTTCAAACATTAATCTTATTTTGAAATTCTTAAACAAAGTATTGTTCTCATAAATATTTTTTAACTACTTTCTAACAATATTTTTAAATGAGAGGTGATTTCCAAGATTCCCAATGAGAATAAGAAATTTTGTGAAAACACGGTCTGTTTTTCATTAAAAACTTTATAGAAACGTAGCTTCGAAATCAAAACTGACTTTTCATTTCAAAATACAAAATACATGCCTTTATAAATGTATGTTACCTAGAGTGAAAATTGATGTCATGCATAGCAATACGATGAAAAAATACATGTAGTTGACACCATAAACCATTTTCTCTTTCAAGGTATGAATGAACAAACAAGACATACTAGAGGCTATTTACAGAGATGACTGGAAAATTTTCTTGTTACTACTGTAAATCAAATAGTATCCAGATTAAAATTTAAATAAATTTTTAGCAAATATATAAGTGTCCAAAAAATATAGACAATGTCAATTAATCAGTCTTATACGTAAATATTGTCAATTATATATATATATATATATATTTTAATTTGTGTAATTTTTTTAAATTAATAATTACTTTAAATTTTTATTATTATTTATTAATATAAATTTCAATTTTACATTGTTTTTTAGTTTAAATAAAAAATTTGGTCTTTCATTGCTTTGCTCTTTCAAAGAGTGAAGTTGTACTGTATTTTTTTAAAATAATTAACAATAAAATGAAAAGACTTGTACTCTAATATATAATAACAATAACAATAATAAGGCTCAATTGCAGTTTTAATCATTTATTTTTATCGGTTTATGAAATTGGTCCCCCTATTTTAGAATTCGACAATTTGGTCGCTACCTCTAATTTTTTAACTGAAAAATAATAACATGAGATGCTTTAAATAATATGACATATGACACGTTGATGTAGAATGATTAACACTCATGAAATTGGAATAAAACCCTGTTAAAAAGTAGCTTTCAACTTCAGAAAAGTTTCATATTTTTAATTAAACTAATGACATGTGAATTATTAATTCATCTAGATGGTTAAATATCATAAAATTGTATGTCATGTCACTAAATATATGTCAAATCGTCATTTTTTAGTTCAAAAATTTGATAGAGAAACCAAAACTAACGACTTTTAAAATAGGGAACCAAATACATTTTTTTGATAATAATAGAAATACCAAAATTACAATTAAACCTAATAATAATAAATATAAAAGAATCAAATAATTGAGAAAAAGAATATGTTGAGCTCTACCAGAGTTTACTTCATGGCAAAACTTTGAAACTGCACCTTGCCAAGAGCAAGATGATCTCCTCCATTGTAGTAGCATCGAAATCGAATGATCCAAAGAATGATATTATGCGTATCACCTCTTACAAGGAAAAACTACTAAATATCTTTGGAGATGAAGTTCAACATAAAGTTACACTGAATGCTTTCATTTATCTGAAACAATTTTCTTCTCCTTGCAAAGTAGGCAAAGATATTCTTCTTGCTGATGAAGAATGAGATAGATTGGCTACCCCTTGGAAGAAAACATTGATGGTCAAACTTATAGGGTAGACAATTGATTTTAAAGTGTCGGAAAACAACCTTAAACGAGAGTGGACAAAGAATGGGATCATCGATATTGTTGACATGATCTATGTGTATTTTCTTGTACACTTCAAGGACGAAGAAGACTATGCCCTTTCTCTTTACGAAGGACCATCGTTAGTGGAAAATCATTACATTATTGTCCAAAGATAATCACCAAAGTTTCTCTAGAAAGATAAGGTTTTTAAAAAAGTGTCAATTTGAATTTGTATACTAAGGGTTCCTTTGGAGTTATACAATGCGGTGTTTCTCGGTCGCATTGGAACTAATAGGCCCTACGCTGAAAAATGACACTGCGACATATATACATTCGAAAGGAAAATTTGCACGTTTATGTGTGGAGATTGATTTGGAAAAACCATTGATTATGTTTATCATTATAACAGGATACAAGTCTCCAATGAAGTATGAGGGACTCTATTATATATGTTTCAATTGTGGTAAATATGGACATAAAATTGAACGTTTTGTAGAGTGTGCAAAAACAACTACGACGCTGAAACCGCATTCTCTAGGCAAATACAGGGAGAAGACACACTCCAAACCCTACCCGACCCCTTAGTGGTTACTATTTCCCCGAAATAGACTGTGAAATCTTGGAAGGAGATACAAGATGCAGCTATGAAAGATAGCAATGAGGAATCTTGTTTTGGTCCTTAGATGTTGGTCAAACGTCCACCTCGTCGCAATTCAAGGAAAAACAACAATTATAAAAACAGAGGAAATCCTTTCCAAAAATCTGCGAGATAAAACAAAAAAAATAGGGTTGACTCTCTAAAAAAAGGATAACTTTGATCATGCAGAGTTAAGTCAAACAATTACTGAAATAGAGGAAAATTATTACAAAAATCTAGGAGATAACAATCAAAAGAATATATTTGACTCTATCAAAAAAGATAAGTCTAACCATGCCATGCCAAGTCAAACTAATAAAGACTCCAATAATACTAAAGTGGATTTTGACACAAGTTAGATTTGATTCTATCAAAAAGGATAACTCTAACGATATCGAGCCAAGTCAAACTAATAAAGACTCCATTAATCCTAAAGTGGATTTTTCGCATGAGCTCTAAATTAGTCACAACACAAAAGTTAACTCATCCAAAAGTTCGTAGCTAAACCATATGTAAAAACTCTAAAAAAAACTCAATGTGCTAATGACACAAGATTCATTAAAAGGAGTCATAACTAAGAAGAATGTTATGAATGCAGTAACCAAATAAGTTGGCATCAGAATTACTAGTCAACAACAAAATCCTCAATAAAGTCAAAAGACAAAGAAATTGGAGTACCCTATATTGGAAAAAATGTGCCACCTTCAACAATAATACGTTTAGGGTGTGGGTGCAAGGAAACGTTAGGAGTGATCCCCCATCACCAATGAGTTATGCCCGATGCAGAGTTTATTGCATTAGCTGAGAAACATCGAGAAAAGCGAGATGCAATTGATGTTAATCTCCATCAGAATCCAATTGAAACTATGGACATTGAAAATATTGATAATGCATAGTTGCATCACAAACCTAAAGGGCCTGCTACAAATCCTCATCTAATTGGTTCCACATGAATTTACTAACGTGGAACTATCATGGTGTTGGTGGCTGCAATTTCTCTATCCTTGTTAAAGATTATGTGAATATGCACAATCTTGACTTTATTCCACTCCTTGAACCACATATTAGTGGAACTAGGGATTATGATGTCATCCTAAAAATTGGGTTTTTCAATAGTTTTAAAGTTGTAGTTGATAGATCTATGGTGGAATTTGGTGTCTGTGGCGACTGTCTTGCCCAAACATCCAAATTATCAACTCACCTAAATAATGTATATATATTAAGGCTAATGTTGGAACCCCCTCATTCTAGTATTTCTCCTTTGTTAATAATATCCCAAACCATGGTTTTAGGTTGGAAGTCTAGCATGAAATTTGTGACTTCTCCTCAACTATAATTGGCCCTAGTGTATTGTTGGGAATTTCAACACTATCATTGCAGCTCACGAAAAATCAAGTGGTATCCCCATGAATTAGACATTTGCAACTTTCTTTGCTAATTAATTGAGTACTACAATCAATTATCTTTCTCCCACTTTTGTCATCAAACAAAAAGACTTGAAAGTAATTTTTTTTTTAAATAACTTGAACGTAACATACTACAAGATGGTAAATTAGTCAGGTATGATGGTAAATTTTTTTCTTATGAAGTCAAACCTATCTTTCTCTATTGGTTTGGTGAATATGTCAGCTCATTGATGTTAAGTGTCTATAAATTGAATGTTTAATACTTCCTAATGAAGTAGTATTTGATCTCTATGTGTTTAGCTCTAGAATGTAGGATTGGATTTGGTAGTCTTCAAGTTTATATTTCATCCAAAGTAGTTGAAAACTGCACCTAGTTGATGAAATGTATTCAGCCTTTGTTGTTGATAAGACAATGGTGTTTTGTCTCTTACTTGACCAAGATATTAAGTTGTCACCTAGAAAGGTGCAGTTGCCACTATTACTCTTTATCTTAAGTTTATCTCCAACATAATCGGAATCACAATATCCATTGAGTTTTTACTTAGGAGATTTATTGTAGAACAAGGTAAGGTTGGTAGTGCATTTTAGGTATCTAAGGATTCTCTTAACATCAGTTAAATGGGATTCCCTAAGGTCAACTTGAAATCTAGCACATACACTAAACATGATATCAAGTTTGGAAGCAGTAAGGTGATGTAAGGATCCTATCATTCTTCTATATATTTTTTGGTCAACTTTTTGGCATGAATCATATTTTTCAAGTGAACTTATAGGGTGCATTGGTGTAGCCATAGGTTTGAAATGACTCATCTTAAACTTCCTAATAAGCATTTTTTTATATTTAGTTTAATGAATGTATATACCTTTTTAACTTTGCTAAATTTGTATCCCTAAGAAGAACTTAAGTTCTCCCATCATACTCTTTTGAAATTCAAGCTCCATCAATTTAGAAAATTCTTGGCAATGAGTGCCATTAGTAGATCTAAAAATAATGTGATCAATATAAATTTGAATAATAAGAATGTAATCTCCTATTGATTTTCTAAAAACTGTATTATCTACTTGTCCTCTTATTTTTAAGCCAGAATTACTCAGTCTATCATACTATGCCCTAGGTGCTTGTTTTAGACCATACATAGATTTCCTAAGTTTAAAAACATGATTTGGAAATTTAAAACTGTCAAAACCTGATAGTTGTTTAACATAGAATTCTTTACTTATATAGCCATTTAAAAAAACACTTTTAACATCCGTTTGAAATAATGTAATATTATTATTTGCAACAAAAGAAAGTAGGATACAAATAGCTTCTATCCTGGCCATTGGAGCAAATGTCTCATGTAATCAATTCCCTCTTGTTGACTGTAGCCTTGTGCGATAACTCTTGTCTTGTTTATGACCACTTCACCTATTTCATTTAGCTTGTTTATGAAAATCCACTTGTTTCCAATAATGTTCTTCTTTGGTCTAGGTAATAGATCCCAAACACCATTCCTTCTAAATTCATTTAACTCTTCTTGCATTGCAATAATCTATTGATCATCTAATAATGATTCATCAATAGTGGTAGGCGATCAATTGATTATAGTAAACCAAATAAAGTGGTATCTTTTAATGATGATTTGGTCTTCAAATGATCACTTTTACTTCCAATGATTAAAGTTTCAGAATGATGACTTATACTTCCATCAAGATCAGATTCATCCTCTGAAGATTTGTCATCTTCTTCTGAATTGCTTGTATCCTCTGATTTTTTAGGTTCTCCTAGTTTATCTGTATCTGCTTCCTCTAGTTTCGGTAAACATATATTATCATCATCTTATTTTTACTTTTCAGGGTCATGTTGTTTGTCATATAGCATACTATAAATTAGACAATTTAATATTGAAATAATACAGCCCAAAACACCAGTGTGTTTATGGTGGTTTAGGCTTGTTTATGAAGAAACAAACTTGTATTCTGCTTATGCTAAAATGTTCATATTTTTTGTGATTCTTCTGGTTCATCTAAATTATTGAGAGTATGCAAAATACTTATCTAGCTTTAATTTTTAAGATCAAGCTTCTTGTTATCCTAGTAAACATAATATCACATAATAATTAAATTTTAAAAAAAATATAACCTATATGTCAACAGTTTCAATTTCACTATGAAAACCCTATTAGTTCTTCTTTTCTAGTTTTCAGGTTCTGAATTTGCATATTCTTTTATTAAAGGGGCTGGATGAAATGATTTAATTACCATCCAGGTTTATAGTCTTGATGAATTTGATTGGAGTGTTTAAAGAAGTCTATTGATTCTAATTGTTAATCTAATACTTCTATTTATGTTGATATATTAGGATCATTTAATAATTTTGGAACTAATGGTAATTTTGATTCTTCTAGTAGTTTCAATTTTATTGATATGTGTGATTTCTCTATGAGTTTTGATTATTTTGATATGTGTGATTTATCTGCCAATTTTGATTTTGTTGATACTCCAGATTTTTCTGATATTTGTGGTTCATCATATGGTTCTTCTTTTTCTAATAGTTATGGTTCATCAATTGGCTCTGGTTCTGATAGGTACTGTGTTGACAAGTCCTTCTTCTGCCAGAGTCAAAGCTTGGGACATAGATCTTTTTCCCTTCATAAGTTGCTAGCATCCACTTACCAAATGCCATGATTAGTGTTTTAATAAGGTTGTTGAGAACATCTGCAATATAAACAATTTTTTCTTTTGTTACTCAAATCTGGTTGGGTCCTGGTTTGTTAGTTCTTAAAGGTTTCTTGTCTTTCCATGTGGTTAACATATGACAAGTTATTTTGGTGTGAACTTTCTTAGAGAAAGTAGTGCATAAATCAAAGGGAACAAACTTAGGTTCAGTTACTTTTTGTTGAAATCCTATTCATATTTTACCATTCCTACTAACACCAGAAATCATATATGAGGAAAGGTGATGTATTTGGTAACAATGCTATTTGTTTCAGTAATAGACAAGGATGCCATGGTCGGTAAAGAGCACCAGAAAACACATCCGAACCACAGAAACAAGGATTGTTTGAGCTAGAACGGGTATATATGTGAGTCGAAACTGAAAATCAGGGCATATATGGAATCAGAAGGCTGAGGGGAGAGACAAAAACGAGAAGTCGCATCGTAAACGGCTGCCAGACTCCCAATGAAAAAAGGCGGCACATGAATCTGGCGTGCGATGAACATTAAGGCGTGTGTATGTGTGTGATATGGTTGTTGGCGACGCACTTTGAGGGATGGGCCGATGAAGAGAGGACGACGATGTTGGAGTGGTCATTCGCCGACAAGGTCATCAGAGAAAGCGGCGACGACGTCAATAGAGCTAGTTTGGCCGGAAAAATGGTAAAATAGTACTGCAATGTATCATAGCAACACAAAAGAAACAAGTTGGAGTTGAGAACACAGTTTGCCGAAAAAGTTTCTCACCAAAGATACTTGATCCACTGGATAGTTAAAGATTAAAGTTGTCTCTCAATAGACTCTGATACTATATTCAATGAGAAGATAAAATTAAAAAAAAAATGTTGAAAAATCTGTGTTTTTCAACAACACAACAGAAATTTTCTATATAGATTACGAGTAATAAATACACGTAACGATAAAATTTATTGTGAGTTGTATAAACCAGGAATTGTATGCGAAGTATACTTTCATATTACCAACAATTTTAAGAGCAAATGTATCTCAATGAGGAATTGGCCAGAGCCGGAGGAATGCAACACAAGATGTGTTTGGCTAGAAATATTTTGCTTGCATGGAGTAAAGAGAATATATAGAAAGAATTCATGACATATAGAAAAAATTCCGTGAGTAGGAGTCGATAGAGTATTCTGATTAACGATTACTACCTCTATCTCTAAATATAAGACTCTTTTGAAATTTTTTTTTGTCTATTTTTATAAGGTCTCTTTCAATTTTTAAACTGCATTAATTATTTCTTTACTAATTTACCTCTAATTGTATTATATCTTTTTCTACATCTCATAAAAAATACTACAACATAGTCATAAGCTAATAATTTCTCTTCAAGAATAAATTAGTAAAATAATTCAAATTGTCAACTAATTTAATTCTACAATCAACCTTCTTAATTTCCATGATTTAAAAAAGGTATGATTTATAGGGACAAAGGTAGTATTTAGTTTGATTGACTTAAAGACCTGAGACTCCAAGTGTTGGAAAGAACAGTATACGATCATTATCTTTTTCTTATTGACTCTGAAACAATGAATTGGGAACCATGAGGCAGAATAGAAAAACATTAAGGAGACAGGTTGCTAATAAAAAGGTGATTACTAATAAATGTATAAAGAAGGAGGTAATTAATTTCTTCAAAGAAAAAGAGTAACAATCGCATAGTTGAACGAAAAATAATAAATATAATATTAAAATAAAATGGCTTAAAAAGGATGACGCCAATTATATCTCCCAAAAATATTTATGTGCTAAACTATATTGTAACTTTAAACTTGGATGTAATTATGGAGTCCAATATTTATTTATAAGTATTTTATTAAAGGAAGTAAAAAAGTTAAAGTATGACAATTAAATTTAAAATATAATCTGATTATTTCATCCAACTTTCAAACATATCGTAATTCTTCTTCTTAAAGAGTAGATATAATTTTATTTTTTAGAGATAGAATCCTATTAATCACAAAGAACCGATTGAAATAATATGATAGTTAAAAGAAATGAATGATATATAATCTTGTAAACCAACAATGAATTAATAAAACAAGAAATTTAACAATGATATTCAAAACTAAAATCGATGTATTTATTTATTATCCAATTTTTTACTTTTTATTCTTCTTTAATACTATAATTTTTGGACAAGTGCACAAAGTTTCAAAATATATAACATTAATTAAACATTAAACTCTAAAATCTTATGAACGTATATCCAGAAGAACAACAACATTCATTCTTAACGCACGTGCCACCAAAAGAAAGCATCAATTTTTCCGAACAATAATCACTACAGGAGTCGTCGTAGTCGTCGTCGTAGTTGTCGTGAGTAATATTTGGACATGGCCCGTGGGTAGTGCAAATAACAAAGGGATTATCACGAGTTGTTGTTGCGTCAATAACTCCTCCTACAACTAATACAATATTGTCATATATACTTTTATCAACATCAAATTTTGAATTTCATTTCTTCAAATTAATTAAGGTCAATTATTAATCCATCTACATGTATAAAGAGCAATGTATGTTAACAAATTAAAACATGAATTATATGTGTCTAACGTTATTACTCACGAGTAAGATTTAATTATTCTTTATTCAAGTAAACCGAAAACTTTCAAAAAGATCTTCTTCAACATTAGAAAATAAAATAAAATCCCAATGTTAGAAATCCAAAAGGCAAAAACTAATGAAAACAATTTCAAGAATGAAAACTAAAAACTAATTTTTAAGAAAAATAAAATAAGAGACTTAACAATCTTAACTTTGTTTTCATAAACTAATTTCATAAATATTTTTTTTAACTTCCAAATGAGAGGTTATCCCAAGATTCCTTATGAAAATATTTTTTTTATGAAAATACGGTCTAATTTTCCTTAAAAACTTTTAAGTATGTCAAACTTAGAAAACATATCCTCAAAATTAAAATTATGTTTTCATTTTAAAATTCTTTAAAAAATGCGTGCTACCTGGATTCAAAATGGATGCCATGCATAGCAATGCAATGAAAAAACAGACATACTTCATGCTATAAACCATTCTCTCTTTCAAGTTATCAATCAACAAGCAATACATACAAGAGGCTATTTATAGAGATGATTGAGAAATTTTCTAATTAATACTATAAATTAAATACTATCCGCATTAGAATTAAAATGTACATTAAAAAATGTGTCAAAAAAATATAGATTATATTGATTAATCGATCATATTCGAAAATATTATCTGAATATTTAAGACAACTCTATTCAACTTTTATAATTTTATTTTTTTTAATATTTTTGTTGTAATTTAAATGATTTATTATTATTATTAATAATTATTTTAGAATTTTATTATTATGTATAAAATAAATTTTAATTTTACGTTTTTTACGGTTAAAATAAAAAAAATGGTCTTTTATGACTTTGTTCTTTCAAAGCGTGAAGTTGTACTAATTTTTTTTTAAAAAAAATTTACCAATACAACTTTGTTCTTTTGAAAAGATAACTTAAACTCCATTTAAATAAATCAATCAATGTATCCGACCACTCACTATTTCACAGTGTGAGATCGAGTTAAAGATAAAAAGAGAATAAATCGGTATAATATTTTCTAAAATAAATAGACCAATAATTTGTTTTTGAAAAGAGATTACTTAAAAAAAAACTTCAATTTAGATGTTTAATTAAATAAAGGATTTATTGTGCTTTTGATCTCAGTAATATGGACAAAATATACTTTAGGTCCAAGCAATGCAATGAAAATTATTGGGGTTGAATTCAACTTATTCTTTTGTGAAAATATCATTTGCTGTTTTTTTTTTCAAAGACTTGTTAATTTGAAGGACCTTGTTTCAATATTTTTTATTTATTTTAATTTAAACTTCATTGAATTGTTTGTGCATAAGTTTAGTTATTGATTTTTAGTATATGATGGTTATGTTTTTATTTTTATTTTTTATATTGTGGTAATTTATAGTTGTTATATTTAAATGAAGCTTTTGCTCAATGGGACATTAATTGTTTCGCTTTTTAAGCTAATTGAAAAAGGGAAAATATAGAGTTCGTAAAACATTTGTCTCATCAAAATTATGTTACCGTTCAGAACACCGTAAAAATCCTCTACTGTATAAATCCGATTATATAAAGGGAAGAAAGCCTAAGAACAATATTTTTAATCTCAAAATCTTTAATCTTTGACAAATAATTACAGCTAAATAATATATTGTTGCACACTAAAAAAATATTGTCAACATAATACTAACACTCTCCTGATTTTATTTAGGAGAGCTTTATATTATCTCTGTGTGACTTCTAATAAATCTAACTCTCACATTTAGATCGCTATCAAAAAACTCCAAATTCCAAAACATTTTTTATAAAATTTCTTGCTCAGCCACTAATTTTAAGCTCCATATTTAAATAATTATTTTAAAAATTCTGGCACATTATTTCATTGGACTTAAGGGATGGAGTTCAGGAGGCTTATGACATCCAATTTTTGTTAATTTTGATATTTTTTATCTTGAAAAGTTTTTTGAAATTTATTTTTCTCGAAAAAATATTGAAAAAAAATTAAAAAAAATATTTTTTCTTATTACACCTTCTAGAATTACACCTTCAATATAAACTTCTAGAATTACTTCACACTAGAAAACCATTCTATAATTACACCTTCAATATCACAGTCAAATGATTGTCAATTATAATATGGTACTACAATTGATTTCGGAGAACTTTTGGTGTATTTTTCCAATTGAGTAGAACTCTATATTTATAGAGTAAATCATCAACTAAATGAAAAAATAATGTGCGATCCATTAGACCAGATCTACAAAACGTGCACTCTGAATTTTTCTAGGTTTTTGACCGGACAATGAACTGATGTGCGAGTCCATTGTCTTAAAGTATAATATTTTCTTAAAGTATTACCATTGTCTTTGTAGTGTAATTAAATTGTCTTCTTATTTATTATTGAGTTTGAATCATATTATATAACATATTTTATGATTCTAAATTCGCAAAGAGGAATGAACCATCAACTTGAACGGAATTTATAAAGAGCTCGTTCTGTTATGGTTAAAGAATTGTAATTGTTGAACTTATATATTAATAATAATAATAATAATAATAATAATAATAATAATAATAATAATAATAATAATAATAATAATAATAATAATAATAATAATAATAGTAATAATAATTTGGTTGTTTTAAGAAAATTTGTCTAAACCTTAAACTAAATTCAAATTTTATTTGAGTAGAAATTACTAGTTAAAAGATAATTAAATATTACGTAAATTATTAATTATTTGAAAGTGTGAATCAAGTTGAGCAAGAGAGTGTAACGTATAATTTTAAAAACAACATTGGTAATGGTAAGAACATTATTTCATTCGTTTTTCTACTTGAATTATATGTGAGATAAATGAATTGTGAAGTTATGTATTGATTATGTTTATGTGTTATTTTCAAAATATATGTTATATGAATTACGTGTTTAAACTACATTGGATTAGAACAAAGTTGAATAGTTAATTTTGAACGTTTTGGTTGAGTGATTTGTTTTGTTATTAACTAAACTAATGACATTCATGCATGCATCGGTGTGATCTAGAAAAATACTCAACGATGAGTTACTAAACATTAAACTCTTAAGAGCATTCGTCTAATGGTGAGACATTGTCCAATTGCGAGATTCTTCATTGACATATAGTCTAACAAATAGGACATGTGCATGTTAGTTGATTAATTTGTATTTATGGTAATTTGTATCATAATTGTTAAATGAAGTATATGATTTATTTATGTTTTTGCAAATATATATATATATATATATATGTCTATATTGAAGATGATAATTAATTTTAAAGTTTTGTTTGAAAATTTTGATGAATTTTTGTAAAAATAATAGTAATATTGTTGACATTTTAATATATAAAATATTAAATTGTTACTTTAAATCAAATAAAAAACTAAATAAAAAAATAATAATTAAAATATTACTTGAAATTAAGTTAAAAAATAATGGGAAGTGAGATGTTTCAATTTTAAATTAATAAAAAAGATATGGGATATCATATGAATCGACAGTGAACAGTTATGGATCCCTTAGAACTAAAGGACTTTAGACCAATCAGCATAGTAGGGTGCATATGTAAATTTGTTTCTATTGGTTCTCTACATGAGAAATGTTATTCTGAGTATCAAACAACATTTATAATGGGAAGATAAACTTTCTGTGGTGTTTTAATAACAAATGAAGTGGTACAAATCGCTTTTCAACCTTCAAAGATTACTGACTTGATATCAAATGCTATTTGGTCTTAAAATAAGTATCCTAAATTTGGATTGATGGTAATTTGCAAGAAAGGAAAAGAAAAGAAAAAAAAAAAAAAAAAAAAAAAA
>JBBPBR010000001.1:43793233-43806669 GCA_037974775.1 Cicer pinnatifidum | reverse complement strand
AAGGGGGGGGGGGGCTATACTCCTTAAAACTATGCCACATTTTTTTAGCATCATGAGTACCAACTATGTAGAAGGTCCGAAAAAAATATGCTGCATGGAAGACCAAAGGTATTATTATATATATCAAGAGTGGGTAGACTTGTTTTAAATAAAAACTATGTTGAATAATTTGCCAATATTATATACTAACCTCTTTTTAAATACCAAAAAGTATGTAATTATGGAGTCTAATATTTGTTTATAAGTAAATATTTTATTGAAGAAATTAAAAAAAGTACTTTAACTTTTATAAAAATAAATTTAAAATATAGTTTAATTGTTTCGTTCAACTTTTAACTTTTTTTTTTTAATAGAATTTTGATAATACAAATCAATGATATAATCTTGTAACAAATAAAGAAATAATAAAATGAGAAATTTAAAACGAAAATAGATGTATTTATTTATTTTTCACTTATTTTGAAATAGTTCATAAGACTGTTTATAGAAACACTTCTAAAATTATACTTTGTGAAGGAACAATTATCCAATTTTTTACATTCTCTACTTCCTTAACTACTATAATTTTTGGAGAAATATATAACATTAATTAAACATTATATACTAAATCATATTAACGGCTATGTCCTCTATAACAACAACATTCATTATCAATGCACTTGCCACCATAAGGACGCAGCCAGGAACAATAATAACTACACGCTTCATCATTGATATTTGGACATGGCCCATGCATAATGCAAAACTCAATGGAATTTCTACTTGTTGTTGCATCAATTACTCCTCCTACAACTAATACAATATTGTCAAATATACTTTTACCAATAACAAATTTTCAATTTCTTAAAATTAATTAAAGTCTAACAATTAAGGTCAATTATATATTAATCCATCTACGTATAAGGAGCAATGTATGTTAACAAATTAAAACATGAATTATATGTGTCTAACGTTATTACTCACGAGTAAGATTTAATTATTCTTTATTCAATTAAACCGAAAACTTTCAAAAAAATCTTCAACATTAGAAAATAAAATAAAATCCCAATGTTAGAAATCCAAAACACAAAAACTAATGAAAACAATTTTGAGAATGAAAAATTAAAACTAATTTTGAAGAAAAATAAAAGAAGAGACTTAACAATCTTAATTTGATATTTTCAAACAGATCCTATTTTTAAATTCTCAACAAAATAATTTTGTCATAAATATTTTTTAACTATATTTTCAAAAAAACATTTCCAAATGAGAGGTTATCTCCAAGAGTACTTACTCCTTATGAAAATATTTTTTTAATGAAAATACAGTCTAATTTTCCTTAAAAACTTTTATGTTAAACACATTCTTAGAAAACTTATCCTCGAAATCAAAATTAAGTTTTCATCTTAAAATTCCTTAAGAAATGTGTGGTACCTGGATTCAAAATGGATGTCATGCATAGCAATGCAATGAAAAAACAGACGCACTTGATGCCATAAACCATTCTCTCTTTCAAGTTATCAATCAACAAGCAATATATACAACAGGCTATTTATAGAGATGACTGAAAAATATTCTAATTAATACAATAAATTAAATACTATCAATTCTTATTAATCCAATAAATTAAATACTATTAGCATTATAATTAAAATGAACGTTAAAAAATACGTCAAGAAAATATAAATTATGTCGATTAATCTATCATACTCGAAAACATTGTCATAATATTAAATACAACTCTACTCAACCTTTGTAAATTTTTTGTTTTTATATTTTTGTTGTAATTTGAATGATTTATTATTATTATTATTAATTATTTTATTATTATTTATGGTCTTTCATGACCAATATTTTTCATGACTTTGTTCTTTCAGGAAAAAAAATGGTCTTTCATGACTTTGTTCTTTCAAAGAGTGAAGTTATACTAATTTTTTTTAAATAAAAAATTATAAATAGAACTTCGTTGTTTTAAAAAGATAAGTTGCACTCCATTTTAAAACATCAATTAATGTGTACGAATCAATATTTTCAAAAGTAAATAGACTGATAATTTTTTTTGGAAAAGAGGTTATTTAAGAAAATCCTCAATTTAGATGCTTATTTTAGTGGAATTTTACTTTTTTAAATTTGTTAAAAAATATATTTTAAGTCGATTTCGTGTTTGAGTTAACAAAAAACGACTTAATAAACATATCATTTTTTAACGTATTTCATGAACCGACTTAACAAAACTTCAGCTTGTTAAATGAGTTCAGCTTAACCAACTTAAACATTATAAATTTAGTTATAAAAATATTATTTTTAAGTGGATTCTTTTGAATAACTGATTTAATAGATATAATTAAAATAATATTTTTTTTAATAAATTTCTCATTTTGTTTTACTCCTACTACTTCATGCATACATACAATATTTCATACTGAATTTCAAATCATATGTTTGTAATTACAACCATAATTTTATATAACCATCTAATAATTAAAATATACAATAGTAGAAGTTCATACAAAATATAAAGTACAAAAAAAAATGTCTTTCATTTATGACTACCCTTTACAAAAAGAAAAAATCATATGCTTTAACATATGAAATTCCAAGGTCGGGTTCTGCTATGGAATCATATGATTTAGATGTCCATTAACAAAATTAAAAAATAACAGTGTAGTAATATTCAATACACACATATTCAAGCATTGTTATTTTCTTCGATTAATTCCAAAATAAAATTCACGTAGTGTTCTTAAACTTCTTTAATTTGATTTGGATGAAATAATCTCGTGTTATAACATATTACAATACTTATGAACAATAAATAAATTAAATACTTACAAATAATGTGGCATATTTTTTTTTATGTATTTTTTCATAATGAATACATAAAGACTACATTAAACTCTTTACGATTAAGAATAATCAATTGCCAACGACGACTACACCTAGAGTAAGAAACTTGTTATAGTTTTGGAAAAATTCGATGTCTTAAAATTCACTCCAAGAAACAATAGCTTGAATCGTGTGATTTTTGTTCCTCTAAACCAACATGAATTGTAGGGTTTACGTACAAAATAAATGAACAACAAGCAATTGATATTTTGCATGTGGTGTACAAAGCTAGATTAAAGAGACATAAAAGAGAAAATGAAACTCACATTTTCTTTATTATTTAAAACAATGAAAAATTCTAAACATGAAAATTCTAACAAACATCGACACAGAAAACATCCAAATTTAATTACAGATAAAAAAACATGAAGAACAATTAAAAACACACACATTACATGTCGAATTAATTATTTTTAGATGAAAGAAAAACATGAACTCGAGCACTATTATTTTTGAGTTTCGAAAAATTATTTCAAAATAAATTTATACCACCAAAGACATTACTAGGCAGACTATCAACCACAAAGTTTTGGAATAAAATAACTCAAACAAATTGTATCGTAGTTTGACTACACTGTAGAAAACTATTCTATATGGTACTATCATCACTCATAAATCAAAAGGACGACACAAAAACCTCTCTAGAAGGATTGTAGTATTAGAATCACTCAAAAATTGAAGAACCTAAGACACAAAAACCACTATAAAAAAAGTGGTATTATAACCACTAAAAATCGTTGGGACATAAAGAAAGGGTGAAGTAGCTCAAAAATACATTAAGCAGAAGAAGAGGTAGAAAAAAAATAGTTGGGAAATACATCAAACTTTAGTGTATTATTCACAAGATATATAGTAATGAAAGCAAACTCACATATCTTTTATATCAAATATTGTGAGACTTTAGTATTTATAGAGTTGAAAATTACTTAATATATAAGAGTTTTTCAATGTAAGACTTTAACAATTTTTAAATTCACACACTAACATACTTTATGTTCCAACAAGGATCAACCATCTCTTTGTTGGGTATTCAATTATGAGTCTTTAGTCCCACATTGACCAGGAATGGAGGCTGTAATGGATATATAAGGAGAATGACCCATACACCTAATGCCTTAAGGTTTTGGGTTGAAATGTGGTGTCTAAGTCTCTTATTAATCATTGTTTAGCTCATTCCGAATGTTGTGCTCCTCCGGACTCCTCAACACTCTTCACAAATCAACAAATTGAAAATGATAAAATGGCAACAACAACAAGAGTTTAGAATTGCGAGAGGAATGTCATGAACCTTGGTTTTCAGTGTAGATTGGAGGTTAGGAAACACGATGTGGAGGTTTAGAAGAATGCATAGTTAGAGAAGATAAAATGATTTTTAAATATTCACCATTTGTTTTTATTTTAATTTCAATATGTCTTAAGTCGACTAATATATAATTAATTATATTTGAATATAAGATTTTACAAATCTTGTGTGTTTTCTAAATAACATTATACTTAATTAGAATTAATATTAAATTTTATTAAACTTAATTTTGTTATAAAAGTTAAGTAATTTTGATTAAAGATACTTACCGATTTACGATTTATGGACTTGACATTTATTTATTTATTTATTGATTAAAATACTTTAATAAAAAGAAAGCCCACTCTGACAAATAAATTCCACATCTCCAAATGGTCAATTGTTTGTACAAAGATATAGGATATATATAATATTAAAATAGAATAGCTTAAAAAGGATGATGTCAAATTATATCTGTTGGAAAATAAATATGTTATTGGGTGAATTTAAAAATTTTGTTAAAGTTTCATATTGAAAATAAATATTTTTTGTAAATTTAAGTGGAAAAAAGTTTGTTATAAAATTCAAGTTCCACGTTGGAGAGAAATATTTTTAGTAAATTCAAGTGGAAAACAACTTGTTTTTAAAATTCAAGTCCCACATTGGAAAAGAAATCTTTTTAAATCCCACATTGGAAAACTCTAATATTTTGAGTAGTTTCAAATCTATATACACTAAAGTTCCACGTTGATTAAGAAATATATGTGAGTTTGTTTTAATCACTATATAATAAGCTTCAAACTATTGTGAAAAGTACACCAAAATTGGATGTTTTTCTCAATTTTCTCTTTTCTCCCTATTATATTCAACTCGCCTAATTTTCGAGCCACTTCTCCCCTAGAAACCTTCAGTTTTTAGAGCGGTTGTTATGACATAGTCCCTTCAATTTTTAGAGCGGTTGTTATGTCGTCCCCTCGGTTTTTAGAGCGGTTGTTATGTCGTCCCTTCGGTTTTTAGAACGGTTGTTATGATGTAGTCCCTTCGATTTTTATAGTGGTTGTTATGCCATAGTCCCTTCGAATTTTAGAGCGGATGTTATGCCGTAGTCCCTTCGGTTTTTAGAGCGATTGTTATGCCGTAATCCATTTAATTTTTGAGCGGTTATTATGTCGTAGTTATGAATGGTCATAGTACCATATTGGGAATGACTTTAATCGTCATATTGAGAGTGACTTTAAGTAATCGTCATATTGAGAATGACTTTAAGCACCATATTGAGGGCATAATTTTAGAACGATTTTCTCAGTAATATTAAGAGTGGCTTTAAGCGCCATTTACAGTTTTCTACGGTTTTTTACCGCCATATTAAGAGTGGCTGTTTAATCTTAAGACTTTGTGATTGATAATCTGTTTTGCACAATTTGGACAGTGCCGCGAAACGTCTTAAAGAGAGCGACCTAGTTTGCGACTCAACCAGTAATATCTTCGGTGACATAAATTATGATTTTTAAATAGTTTTTGAAACACAAAAACAATATCTCATAAGAATATTTATGTACAGAATTATATTGTAACTTGAAACTTGGTTGAAATTATGGAATTTAATATTTATTTATAAGTAACTATTTTATTGAAGGAAGTAAAAATAATTACTTTAATTTTTATGACAATTAAATTTAAAATTTAATCTAATTGTATCCTACAACTTTTAAATATATCGTAATTCATCTTAGAAAGTATATATAATATTTTTTTTAGAGATAGAATTCTATTGATCGCAAAGAACTAATTGAAATAATATGATACAATTTTGGTAAAACTTAAAATCGATGTATTGATTTATTATCCAAATTTTATTTTTTGTACTTCTTGAATTACTATAAATTTTGCACAAACGAGTAATATAAGTGCACAAAATTTTCAAAGATATAACATTAATTAAACATTATATCCATGATAACAACAACATTGATCTTCAATGCACTTGCCACCATAAGGAAGATTCCAATTTTCCGAACAATAATAACTACAGTCGTTATCAGCAGTATTTGGACATTGCCCGTCGGTACTGCAAACCTCAAAGGGATTCGTAGCTGTTGTTGCAACAATAACTCCTCCTACAATTAATACAATATTGTTATATATGCTTTTACCAACATCAATTTTTGAATTTCATTTCTTCAAATTAATTAAACTCTAACAATTAAGGTCAATTATTAATCCATCTACATGTATAAAGAGCAATGTATGTTAACAAATTAAAACATGAATTATATGTGTTTAACGTTATTACTCACTAGTAACATTTAATTATTCTTTATTTGAGTAAACAGAAAACTATCAAATTATAAGTAAACTAAAATGAGAAAGAAAAAAATCGTCAACTTTAGAAAATAAAATAAAATCCCAAAGTTAGAAATCCAAAAAGCAAAAACTAATAAAAACAAATTCGAAAATTAATGAAAAATATAAACTAATTTTTCAGAAAATAAAATAAGAGACTTAACAATCTTAATTTGATATTTTCAAACAGATCCTATTTTTAAATTCTCAGCAAAATAATATTCTAATATATTTTTTTTAACTATGTTTTCAAAAAACATTTCTAAAGGAGAGGTTATCTCCAAGATTCTTAAAGAAAATAATTTTTTACGAAATTTTCTTAAAAAATATTATGTATGTCAAACACATTTTAAGAAAACATATCTTGAAATAAAAATTAAATTTTCATTTTAAAATTCCTTAAGAAACGTGTTTGGTACCTGGATTCAAAATGGATGTCATGCATAGCAATCCAATAAAAAAACAAATGCATTTGATGTCATAAACCATTCTCTCTTTCAAGTTATCAACCAACAAGCAATACATTAAAGAGACTATTTATAGAGATGATTGCAAACTTTTCTAGTTAGTATAAATTAAATACTGTCGTCATTAAAACTAAAATGAACCTTATAAAATGTGTCAGAGAACATATATAAGTTATGTTGATTAATCGGTTCTTTCAAAGAGTAAAGTTGTACTAATTGTTTTTAAATAAAAAATTACTAATATAACTTCGTTGTTTTAAAAAGATAAATTATACTCTATTTAAAAAATAATCAACATGTACAACTCTTTGCTATTTCAAAGTGTGAGATTGAATTAAAGGCAAAAAGAGGATAGATCAGTATATTATTTCAAAAGTTAAATAGAGCGATTATTTATTTAAGAAAATAGATTATTTAAAAAAACTCCTCAATTTATATGCTTAGTTATATAGAGTTTATTGTGCTTTTGATCTCAGTAACATGGACAACATATACTTTTTGTACTCCAAACAATGCAATGAAAAAATAGACGGGGATTGAAGCTAGAAGCCATTTTCTATTTGAGGTAATGAATGAACAAGCAACACATATAAGAAGCTATTTGTAGATATTATTGGGAAATTTTTTTTATCATACTACAATAAATCAATTTTTAAGTAATGATTGAAATACGTAAAGCATGTGCTAAGAAATTAAACTTTTATGAATTTTAAAGAAAATCATGTATAATAAATCAAATTAGACGCTCATAAAGATATTTTTAATTGATTTTTCTAAATAAATTAAATTAAATTTATTTTTATTTTATTTTAAAATGTTTTAAATATTTTGTACTTTTTCTCATGAAAAAATCTAGAGAAAAACATAAGAACTACTTATGTTTTTATATATAGTAGAAATATTAAAATTATTTCGTATTATAAAAACTAAAGAAAATTAATAGTAATATATCGTACGTTATTTAAATTTACCTAAATGAATAAGATTATTTTAAAGTTTATTTTTCTGCATTTTATATTAAGAATGTCTTACATGGATATTAACTAAAAATTGTGTGAAAATTTCTGCACAGTCTCCCTCAAAACTCAATAATCCTCACACTTTTATCTTCGCATTTCTATCAAGAATTGTGAATTCCTTTTTCTATTAAAATCAATCTTTGTGTGTTGCAATGGAAAGAAAGATATCCATTTAAACTTTCATGATCTAAGGCAGGCAGTAAAGTTGAAAGACAAAAATACAAGGTATTTTCACCTCTTGTCTTCCATGAGGAAGAATAGAAAAACATTAAGGAGACTAGTTGCTAATGAAAAGGTGATCACCAACAAGAGATGCATAAAGAATGAGGTAATTAATTTCTTCAAAGAGCTTTATTCTGATTTGTCACTAAATGTTGAAGGCATGCATCAAGTATCCAATGAAAATTTTGATGAGTTAGAAGGTTTTCCATTTGCATATGAGATTAAAAAAAATGATGTTTGACTTTGTGAGTTCAATAAAATTCATGGTTATGATAGTTTCAGGGAGACCCTAAATTTTGTTGGTTTTTAAAAGTTACATATGTAATGTATTTTCCACCTAAAAAATTTTAATATATGATTTTAGTTAATATATGATACTCAATTAGAATACTTTGGAGATGGATTTACAAACAATCACTTTTGAGTAGTTAGTTTACAGTTAGTTAGTTGTAACTATTTTTTGTTCCTTCTAAATTGTAAACAACTTGTATATAAGTCAAAGCAAGCAATGCTGAAAGGAAAAAATAAATAATAGTAAAACAAAACTGCAGTTTTGCATAGTGCAGAAAACTGGCAGAAAAGATAGAAAAATTATAATCATTTTATCTCATATTCGTGATAATTTGGAGTCGGATCCAGTCCCCCAAACGTAGGAGTTTAACTCTGGATTGAGTTAATTATTAAGTGTGTTCATTTTAGCTTTACAAGCCTTAATTTTGTTTTTGTTTTAATTGTTGAAACCAAGAACATTTTTGGGTGAAAGCTTATCAATCTTCGTTTTACAGAAATGAAGAGCATTCTTAGGTGAAAACAGATTAATCTTCGTTTTAGAGAAACGAAGAACATTCTTGGGTGAAAACTAATCAATCTTCATTTTATTGAAATAAAAAAAATTCTTGAGAGAGTGACTGATCAATCTCCGTTTCATTTACTTTGATCTTAATGAGAAATTTAGCAACAACCGGTATCAAGAGCTTTGGTTCATTCGATTCAAAGAAAAGATGTCATCAACAAAGTATGTACTTGAGAAATTCGATGGAAAGAATAATTTTGGGTTCTGGAGTCTCAAGATGAAATATTTGTTGGTTCATCAAGGTTTGGTAGAAGCACTGGGAGGAGAGAAAGACATGACATCCACACTTCCAGAAAAGGAGAAGAAGGATATCATGAACAAGGCTCATAGTGCTTTAATCTTGAGTCTTGGAGACAAGGTTATAAGGGAAGTATCGAAGGAGACCTCTGCAATAGGTATTTGACTCAAGTTAGAGTCTTTATACATGATAAAATCATTTGTTAATCGTTTATACTTAAAACAAAAGATATATACTTTCAAGATGCAATCTGGGAGTTCAATTGAAGATCATATGAATGAGTTTAATAAGATTATTTTAGATCTTGAAAATATTGATGTAAAATTGGATAATGAGGATCATGCCTTATTGTTAATAAATTCATTACCGAGCTCTCTTGAAAATATGTGTGATACACTCATTTATGGTAGAGATTCTTTGTCATTAGGAGAAGCGCAAGCTACACTAATCTCAAAAGAATTAAAAAGGAAGTTAGATGGAAAAGAAGAAAGCATTGGTGAGGTATTGTTTATCAAGGCCGAGGGAGGGAAGAAAAATAAAAAATAAGTTCAAGAACAAAGAAAAGGACAAGTCTAAAATGAAGTGTTTCATATGCAAGAAAAAATGGCATTTCAAGAAAGAATGACCAGACTGAAAAGGAAAGAAAGGATCAAATAGTGATGATGATTATGGTAATGCATCTATAGCCTCAGAAGGATATGAAAGTACACAAGTTCTTAGGACAAATTCAACTGAAATCATGGATGATGACTGAGTTCTTAACTTAGGGTGTTCATTTCACATGACCTTAAATAAAGATTGGTTTCTTTATTACAAAGAAACTGATGGAGGTAAGGTGATTATGGGGAACAAATTAGCTGCAAGGTAGTTGGAATTGGCTTAATCGAGCTGAAGTTGGACAATGGAACTATGAAGATTTTGTTAAAAATCAAACATGTTCCAGAGTTGAATAGGAACTTAATTTCTCTAGGAATACTGGAAGAAGTTGGTTGTTCATACAAAGAAGAGAAAGGTACTCTTAAAGTGATAAAATGATCATTGATAATCATGAAGGGAAAAAGAGATAATGGTACCTATCTTCTCAAAGGTCAAGCAGTACAGGATTGGCACTTGTGGCAGTCTAAGCATCAAATAAAATCAGCTTGTGGTATCAAAGGCTGGGACATGTACGCCTAAGAGGAATGCAGGTTCTAGACAGACAAGACATGTTGGGTGGTGATAAGATTGGTGATCTTAAATTTTGTGAGTAATGTGCGTATGGAAAATGCATAGAGTCAAGTTTTCCAAAGGGAAGTGTTGTTCAAAAGGAATTATGGAATATGTTCACAGTGATCTATGGGGTTCTGCCAAAATTGCTTTACATGGAGGTAACAAGTATTTCATTATATTTCTTGATGATTCTAGTAAAAAAGTAAGGATGAAGCATTCAAAACCTTTAAAGATTGGAAATCCATGGTTGAAAATAGAACTGACAAAAGGATTAAGACCTTAAGGACAAACAACGGTCTTGAATATTTGCAGTGAGGAGTTCACTAGTTTTTGAAAAACTCATGGAGTGAACCATACATAGGACTGTAAGACATACACCTTAACAAAATGGCTTGGTTGAAAGGATGAATAGAACCATGTTTGAAATAATGAGATGCATCTTGTCAAATGCAAGCATGCATGTACAGTTTTGGGGAGAAGTTGTCCATACAACTTGCTATTTGACAAATTTGAGTCCTTCAACTGCAAGTGAACTCAAAACTCCTCAATAAATATGGACGAGACATGCTACTAATTACAATCACTTGAAAGTATTTGGATTTTCTACATACTATCAAGTAAATGAAGGGAAACAAGTTCCTCGAGTCAAGAAATGATACTTTGTTGGATATCCAAGTAGTGTAAAAGGTTGTACGATATGGTGTCTTGAAATTAGAAAATGTATCATCAGTAGAGATGTTAAATTTCATGAGATTGACTTTAATAAATCCTCGACCATGGCTGCTAATGAAAGTACACATCAAATTGAAGCTGGGAGGTTTGATCTTGAGGTGATGCAAGCTACAGAAAATGAGAAAGATTAAAAGGAGAAAAGATCAACAACAGGCTAAGCAAGATAAGATTGATGCAAACCTAGTTGAACATGTTATGTTTCTAGACCATGATAATCCAAAAGAACAAGAATTAGAATACTACAATCTCATTAGAGACGGAGAAAGAAAGACACCAAACCCCCCTCCCCCCCAAAGATATGGTTATGCTGACACGATCAATTATGCATTACATGTTATTGAAGAAATCATACAAAAAGATCCTAGGAACTACAATGAAGTTGTGTGATCTCAAGAATAAGACAAATGGATTTTAGCTACGACTGAGGAGCTAAAATCACTATAGAAGAATAACAATTGGGAACTCATACCTAAGTCTTCCAACTATCAAATTGTAGGCAGCAAATGGATCTTCAAGAGGAGAAAAGGAATTCAAGGAGTAGAACCGCCTAGGTTCAAAGCAACGCTAATAGCAAAGGGATTCACTCAAAAGAAAGGGGTGAACTACAATGAGATATTCTCTCTTTTAGTCAAACATGCATCAGTAAGAATAATACTAGTCATGGTAGCACATTTTGACAAGGAGTTGGAACATATGAATGTCAAAACAGCATTTCTCCATGGTGATCTGAATGAAACAATCTTAATGCAACAACCAGATAGGAAAATAGGATTGGGTCTGTCTCCTAAAGAGATCACTCTATGGGTTAACGCAATCACCAAGACAATGGTATTTGAGGTTTGATTCATTCATGCTCAGTCAAAATTATGATATAAGTAATTTTGATAGTTGTGTGTATTACAAACAAGTATGATCAACAACATACATTTACTTGCTGCTATATATGGATGACATGCTAATATCATCTAAAAGTATGAACAAAATAGAAAAAATTAAAAAGCCAATTGAAGAAAGAATTTAAGATGAAGGACTCGGGGTCAGCCAAGAGAATTCTAGGAAAACTGATAATTTCCCAAGAAAGCTATATTGAAAAAGTCTTAAATAGGTTCAATATGAGTGAATCAAAGGTTGTCAACTCTCCACTTGCAGCTCACTTCACACTTTTTTCAACCATGTCACCAAATACAAACTAGGAAATAGAAGACATAAAGACAATACCATATGCTAGTGTCATAGGGAGCATCATGTACTCTATGGTCTGCTCAAGGCCGGACATTTCTCGTGTTGTAGGTTTCACAAGCAGGTTTATGGGAACTCAAAGCATGTGTTTGGAATACAGGAAAAGTTCAGAACCGTCAAAACCAGTCCAAGAATTTGTAGACTCTGATTATACTTGAGATTTATATAAAAGAAAGTCTCTCACAAGATATGTGTTCACAATGTTCAACAACAGAGTCCGTTGGAAAACTAATCTTCAACACATAGTAGTATTATCAACAATAAAAACAGAATATGTTTTTCTTGCTGAAGCTGTGAAATAACGAATTTAGTTGGAAGAATTTATTATTGAACTTAGTATATATATATATATATATATATATATATATATATGTGTGTGTGTGTATATATATATGTATGCTTTTGAGGTGAGTGAGCTTTTGATTTGGTGTATCGTATGTTTATACTTAGAGGTGTGTGGTGTACAGTTTTGTTATCATTCTATCGAACGGGTGAAAAAGATATGAATTCAATAGTTGACATACTTGCAGTTTAGATATTGGAGAAATTGGTATAAAAATGGCACAGTCACCCCTAAATTTTTATAGAGGACTATAGGATAGGTTGGTATTATACATGCATATTGAATATGTGTTTTGGTAGTTACCACAAAACATTTTATTTTATAATATACTTCCCTTCGTAATGAAATATTTATTTAATTTTTATTTTAATAATAAATACATCAACTTTTAAATTATTATTTTAGTTTAATTTTTATTTTTAGTATATTATTTCAGTTTAATTTTTATTTTTAATGAAGTATTTGATGTGAAACTAATTGACAAAAAATTTCACTATTCATGAAACTAGTAAATTAAAAACTAGTCTTATCTATACATTTGGACCATTCAATCTCTGTCAATTGAATTAATCTATTTTTAGTAATCCCCATAATCGTTTATCTATTTTATTACCTCTAATTTCC
>JBBPBR010000001.1:43779706-43789963 GCA_037974775.1 Cicer pinnatifidum | reverse complement strand
GCTCATAAAGATATTTTTATTTTATTTTTCTAAATAAATTAAATTAAAATAAATTTATTTTTATTTTATTTTAAAATATTTTAAATGTTTTGTACTTTTTCTCATAAAAAAAAAAATCTAAAAGAAACTTTTGATTTAGGTTTGACTTTGAAATAAACAAAAGTTAATATAAAGAAAACATAAGAACAATTTATGTTTTATAGATAAGGAGAAATATTAAAATTAGTTTGTATTCTAAACATTGAAGAAAATTAATAGTAATATATCATACGTTTTTAACTTTACCTAAATGAATAATATTATTTTAAAGTTTATTTTCCTGCATTTTATATTAAGAATGTCCTATATGGATACTAACTAAAAATTGTGTGAAAATTTCCGCAAAACTCAACAATCCTTACACTTTCATCCTCACATTTCTATCAAAAATAAAAATATACACCCCAAACACTTCATCCCTCTCTCTTTCTTGTGACTAACCCTTCCATTAAATTATCTTTTTCATTTGATTTCAATCAGAACTTCCAATCAAATTTCCTAAATAGAGGAAGTAAAGGTATGAGCAAAGGGTAAAGGTTAAGAGGAGTCAATCGCCAAATCCAAACTTAAGAAAAATCTTTAATATTTTCAAGAATTGATAGTTCTTTTTTTTTTATTAAAATCAATCTTTGCATGTTGCACGAGAAATATTAGAGTGTAACTCAACTTATTCTTGTGAAAATTATATTTTTGGTGTAGTCATCAAATTCAATCTAACTAGAATTTCAAATATGACATTAGAATTGTCATCTTTATCTCTATATGTATAAAAGACTACGAGCCGACATAAGAATTTGAACTCCTCCACAAACTTCAACTAATTATAGTAACCTTAACCACACCAAACTTAAAATAACCAAATCAAACAATTTTACTAGTTTGTTTACTTGAAGAAGATTCTCAAAACAAATAACAAGCTCCAATAATGACTAAAAAAACAACATTTAAAAGTTTTTAACATATATATATATCTAACACTCTATTTTAATTTTTTTTATTTTAATAGTGACAAACTTCAAATAGAAATGTCACATAGCTACAGTATTATTCTTGACATTTAACTGATGCGAAGTTGTCTTCAAATACTTAGTTAGCTTGTATATATTTCATTAGACATATTTAGATAAAAAGTTAAATATTTCAAAAATTAAATTTGTAGTATTATAATCACAAGCAGTGAGTAATGTCAAAAAATTTCATAGTTTAAAATACTCTAAAAAAACCCCTAAAAATTAGTGGGTTAGTGGGGCCTATGAGTCGAATTTTTTAAAAAAAGATCGATATTTTTTTGAAAACACAATTAAATTTTTATTTTATTTTTTTCACCAAATTTTATGAGAAAAAATATCGAATTTTTTTCAATAAAAAAATTATTATTATTTTTTACAATTTTTTTTATTCAAGAAATGAAAATCGATTATTTTAAGAAAAATACATTTTTGATTTTGCTCATAAACTTTTTTGAGAAAAAAATAGTTTAGAATATGTTGAGAAATTTTTTCAATATTTTTTCGAGAAAAATAAATTTCAAAATTAATATTTCAACTAACAAAATATTAAGCCCCTCACTTATGAGTTTTAAAAAATTTATTTCAATAAGAGACTTAATATTAAAGGAGTAGCAAATTTTTGAGAAGGGACTTTGGACTTTAAAGTTTTATTGACATCTCTAAGTATGGTTACGTGTATACTCATTGCCTTAAGATTTTGGATTGAGATTTGGTATCAACGTCTCTTAAAATTTAAGAATTACTTTTCGTCTTCAATACCATTTTTGTTGTTGCGCTCCCCTAGACTCCCCAACAAATGAACTTGGCAAAAACTTCAAATTTATGTTATAGAAAATATACTCAAACTTTGGCAAAAACTTACGCTCACTGAGATGAACGAGACACATGTACCACAATGTCGTTGCATTATCACCAAACTAAATTGACCCAACATCACCTACAACAGTACAGCCCAATAGTTTATAGATGTTACCTGCAATCCTCTTTGCTCTCATCATTGTAAATGCAATATTTCTAACCTTCAGAATATCCATATCTCCATCAGACCTATATGAGAAAACCATTTTCCTGTATAGTACCTACGAAGATCAGATTATTTCTCAATTCTAAAATATATTTGACATAATTCAACGTTCGCACACTACCCTTGTCCATGACAAATTTAATTTGTCTCATTCTAATGACAACACATGTTTTATCATCACCTAAATATACAAAACCAAAATTGTCTAACTTGAATGTGGTAAACCACTCCATGTGTGGAGTCATATGATAGGAACTGTTAGGGAGAAATCGGAGGAGCACAACATTCGGAATGGGCTAAACAATGATTAATAAGAGACTTAGACACCACATATCAACCCAAAACCTTAAGGCATTAGGTGTATGGGTCATTCTCCTTATATATCCAATACAGCCACCATTCCTGGTCAATGTGGGATTAAAGACTCATAATTGAATACCCAACAATCTCCCCCTCAATTATGAGTTCCCACCACTAGACTTGATTCACTTGATCCGAGTCCAATCCTTTATTGACTACTTGACCACTAAACTTGATCCACTTGATCCGAGTCCTTTTTGGTCCACCACTAGACTTGATCCACTTGTAGGACATTTATCAGAATTCAATTTAAAATGGGTAGCAAGGGGAGTACTAACAGGTTTGCAATTGCTCATGTTAAACCTCTCTAACACCTTCTCAATATAGTTGTGTTGAGATAACCATAATTTATTATTCTTCCTATCACGAGTAATTCTCATGCCCAAAATTTGCTTTGCAGGACCCAAGTCTTTCATTGCAAAGGACTTGTTCAAATCTTTCTTTAAAGACTGAATCTTCTTAGTATCATGACCAACAATCAACATGTCATCCACATATAGCAAGAGAATAATATAATCACCGTTAGAGAATTTCTTGATAAACACACAATGGTCAGAAGTAGTTTTACCATACCCATGTTTCTCCATGAAAGAATCAAATTTCTTGTACCATTGTCGAGGTGCTTGCTTGAGCCCATACAAGCTTTTCTTCAATTTACACACAAGTTGCTCTTTACCTTTGACTTCGAAACCCTCTGGTTGCTCCATATAGATCTCTTCCTCCAAATCACCATGAAGGAATGCAGTTTTCACATCAAGTTGTTCTATCTAGGTTCAAACTAGCTGCTAACCCAAGCACAACTCGGATAGAGGACATCTTCACCACAAGTGAAAAAATTTCATCAAAGTCAATACCTTTTCTCTGATTAAAAACCTTTCACAACCAATCTTGCTTTGTATCTTGGTTGAGAATTATTCTCTTCTGTCTTTATCTTGTATACCCATTTGTTCTTGAGTGCTTTTCTACTATTTGGCAACTTTACCAAATCAAATGTGTGATTCTCATGCAAGGAATTCATCTCTTCTTGCATGGCCTTCAACCACTTTTCTTTATCAGCGTTTGTAATAGCTTCTTGATAGTACTCTGGCTCTCCACTATCAGTGATCATCACATACTTATGTGGAGGATATCTTTGAGAAGGTTGATGTTCTCTAGTAGATCTTCTCAAATCAAACTCGACCGGTGGCTCAATTGGAACCTGCTCATCATGGTGAGGCACATGATCATCAGTTACATTCTCATCATCTACCTGTACATCTCCCTCATCAACAAGAGTTTCCGTAGGAGGCTTAGGCTCAACATCAATGTAACTTCTAAGATTTGGTTTCTGTTTTTCAGCTTTATCAAAATCTTCAACAGTCTGGTCTTCTAGAAATATCACATCTCGGCTTATGATAATTTTTCTTGTCAACTGGATCCCACAATCTATAACCAAATTCTTCATCACCATAACCGACGAATATACACTGTTTGGATTTACTATCAAGCTTAGACCTTTCATCTCTTGGAATGTGAACAAAATATCTACAGCCGAAAACTCTCAAATGACGGTAAGAGATATATTTCCCTGTCCACATTCTATTTGGAACATCACCATCAAGTGGAATAGAAGGAGAAAGATTGATCAAATCCACTGCAGTTTTCATTGCTTCACCCCAAAAGGATTTCGATAATTTTGCATGAGAGAGCATACATCTGATTCTGTCATTAATCGTACGATTCATTCTCTCTGCAACACCATTATGTTGAGGTGTCTTTGGAACTGTTTTCTCAAACCTAATTTCATGTTCTCTGCAATACTCTTCAAATGGACCTCTATATTCACCACCATTATCTGATCGAACACATTTCAATTTTCTTCCTTTTTCTCTTTCAACACTTGGATGAAAGTGCTTGAAGGCTCCAAATACCTGGTCTTTAGATTTCAAAGGAAATGCCCCCACTTTTCTAGAGTGGTCGTCAATAAAAGTAATAAAATATGATGCACCACCAAGAGATTTACTATCCATCATACAAACATCAGTATGAACTAAATCAAGAATATTTTGTCTCCTATGAGGACCAATATTATGAAAAGATACTATATGTTGTTTTCCAGCAAAACAATGAGTGCAAGTTTTTAGAGACGTACCTTTCACAGGAAGAAAATTTTTCTTCGCAAGTATGTTGAGTCATTTCTCACTCAAGTGACCAAGGCGCATATGCCATAAATCAAAAGATGCATCTTCAATTGCATTTACTTCTTCCGTGCATAACTTTGTAGGCATCCTATAGAGAGAAGTGGAACTTTGCTCCTTTGCAACCACTAGGGACCCTTTAGTGATTTTACATATACCACCACCACCAAAGTAAGTGTGATAACCATCAATATCAAAGGCTTTCACCGAAATCAAATTGAGACGAATATCAGGAACATGTCTAACATTCTTCAATTGAAGCTTGCAACCAATCCCAGTTTCAACCCAAACATCTCCCTTCATCTCCCATTTTTACCATGCCAAAATCACCAGCACTGTAAGATGAGAAGAAATCACGCCTAGGAGTAACATGATAGGAGTAACATGATATGAGGCACCCGAATCAATAATCCAAGTTGAATCAGTTGAATCCTGACATGCAAGGTTTATGGAATTATCATCACAAATAATGTAGACATTTTTAACAGATGCAAATGTTGTTGTATCTTTATCATTTTTCTTCTCTTTGTCTTCATCTCTTTCCCTTGATTGATCTCTCTTATCATTTTTCTTCTCTTTGTCTTCATCTCTTTCCCTTGATTGATCTCTCTTAAGAATGCTTTATTTTGCACATTCTTTCGTTCATACAACTCTTTTAATTTTTCCCACATCTTGTTAGTATCTATTTCAGTTTCAACATGTGGATATACACTCAGATCCAACCACTGCCTAATTAACGCCACTGCCTTTCTATTCATCTTCTTCCAATCAGCGTCAGAAACCCAAAACCTTAAGGCATTAGGTGTATGGGTCATTCTCCTTATATATCCAATAGAGCCACCATTTCTTGTCAATGTGGGACTATTATTGGAACACAAATAATATGTGCACTTGTTAGATGAAACACAAATAATATGTCGTTCATTTTTTCGATTGAAACACTTTTTGTTTTTCTATTATTGGACTTAGATACGATGTTGAAGGTTGCACAAAATTTTTTGTTTCTTTTCCATAATCGAAGTTGTTCATTTTGTCAAACCATGCCACATCGGATTTTGCACCATCACTTATTGGGGAGTTCAAGGAACACGACAACAACAAAACATATCTTGAAATCAAAATTAAATTTTCATATTTTTTGCACCATCACATATTTTTTTTACGAAAATACGGTCTAATTTTTCTTAAAATATATTAAGTATGTCTAACACATTTTAAGAAAACATATCTTGAAATCAAAATTAAATTTTCATTTTAAAATTCTTTAAGAAACGTGTGTGGTACCTGGATTCAAAATGGATGTCATGCATAGCAATCCAATAAAAAAACAAACGCATTTGATGCCATAAACCATTCTCTCTTTCAAGTTATCAACCAACAAGCAATACATTAAAGAGACTATTTATAGAGATGATTGCAAACTTTTCTAGTTAGTATAAATTAAATACTATCCTCATTAAAACTAAAATGAACGTTATAAAATGTGTCAGAGAACATATAAGTTATGTTGATTAATCGGTTCTTTCAAAGAGTAAAGTTGTACTAATTGTTTTTAAATAAAAAATTACTAATATAATTTCGTTGTTTTAAAAAGATAAATTATACTCTATTTAAAAAAATAATCAACATGTACAACTCTTTGCTATTTCAAAGTGTGAGATTGAATTAAAGGCAAAAAGAGGATAGATTAGTATATTATTTTCAAAAGTTAAATAGAGCGATTATTTATTTAAGAAAATAGATTATTTAAAAAAACTCCTCAATTTATATGCTTAGTACAATAAAGAGTTTATTGTGCTTTTGATCTCAGTAACATGGACAACATATACTTTTTTTACTCCAAACAATGCAATGAAAAAATAGACGGGGATTGAAGCTAGAAGCCATTTTCTATTTGAGGTAATGAATGAACAAGCAACACATATAAGAAGCTATTTGTAGATATTATTGGGAATTTTTTTTATTATACTACAATAAATCAATTTCTAAGTAATGATTGAAATACGTAAAGCATGTGCTAAGAAATTAAACTTTTATGAATTTTAAAGAAAATCATGTATAATAAATCAAATTAGACGCTCATAAAGATATTTTTAATTGATTTTCTAAATAAATTAAATTAAATTTATTTTTATTTTATTTTAAAATGTTTTAAATATTTTGTACTTTTTCTCATGAAAAAATCTAGAGAAAAACATAAGAACTACTTATGTTTTTATACATAGTAGAAATATTAAAATTATTTTGTATTATAAAAACTAAAGAAAATTAATAGTAATATATCGTACGTTATTTAAATTTACCTAAATGAATAAGATTATTTTAAAGTTTCTTTTTCTGCATTTTATATTAAGAATGTCTTACATGGATATTAACTAAAAATTGTGTGAAAATTTCTGCACAGTCTCCCTCAAAACTCAATAATCCTCACACTTTTATCTTCGAATTTCTATCAAGAATTGTGAATTCCTTTTTCTATTAAAATCCATATTTGTGTGTTGCACGATAATTATTGGGGTTTAATTCAACTTATTCTTGTGAAAATTATATTTTAGGAGTTTTGAAAAAATGGGTATTTTCGATAGAGGCATATGTCGACGTGGTTGCAATGGAAAGAAACACGAAAATACAAGGTATTTTCACCTCTTGTCTTCCATGAGGAAGAATAGAAAAACATTAAGGAGACTAGTTGCTAATGAAAAGGTGATCACCAACAAGAGATGCATAAATAATGAGGTAATTAATTTCTTCAAAGAGCTTTATTATGATTTGTCACTAAACATTGAAGGCATGCATCAAGTATCCAATGAAAATTTTGATGAGTTAGAAGGTTTTCCATTTGCATATGAGATTAAAAAAAATGATGTTTGACTTTGTGAGTTCAATAAAATTCATGGTTATGATAGTTTCAGGAAGACCCTAAATTTTGTTGGTTTTTAAAAGTTAGATATGTAATGTATTTTCCACCTAAAAAATTTTAATATATGATTTTAGTTAATATATGATACTCAATTAGAATACTTTGGAGATGGATTTATAAACAATCTGTTTTAAGTAGTTAGTTTACAGTTAGTTAGTTGTAACTATTTTTTTTCCTCCTAAATTGTAAACAACTTATATATAAGTCAAAGCAAGCAATGCTCAAAGGAAAAAAAAATTGTAAAACAAAACAGAAGTTTTGCATAGTGCAGAAAACTGGCAGAAAAGATAGAAAAATTATAATCATTTCATCTCATATTCGTGATAATTTGGAGTCGGATCCAATCCTCCAAACGTAGGAGTTTATCTCTGGATTGAGTTAATTATTGTGTGTGTTCATTTTAGCTCTGCAAGCCTTAATTCTGTTTTTGTTTTAATTGTTGAAACCAAGAATATTCTTGGGTGAAAGCTTTTCAATCTTCGTTTTATGGAAATGAAGAACATTCTTAGGTGAAAACAGATTAATCTTTCTTTTAGTTAGTGAAACGAAGAACATTCTTGGGTGAAAACTGATCAATCTTCATTTTACTGAAATAAAAAAAAAATAAAAAATCTTGAGAGAGTGACTGATCAATCTCTGTTCCGTTTACTTTGATCTTAATGAGAAATATAGCAACAACTAGTATCAAGAGCTTTGGTTCATTCGATTCAAAGAAAAGATGACATCAACATAGTATGTATTGGAGAAATTCGATGGAAAGAATAATTTTGGGTTATGGCGTCTCAAAATGAAAGATTTGTCGGTTCATCAAGGTTTGGTAGAAGCACTGGGAGGAGAGAAAGACATGGCATCCACACTTCTAAAAAAGGAGAAGAAGGATATCATGAACAAGGCTCATAGTGCTTTAATCTTGAGTCTTGGAGACAAGGTTCTGAGGGAAGTATCGAAGGAGACCTCTGCGATAGGTATTTGACTCAAGTTATAGTCTTTATACATGACAAAATCATTGGTTAATCGTTTATACTTAAAACAAAAGATATATACTTTCAAGATGCAATCTGGGAGTTCAATTGAAAATCATATGGATGAGTTTAATAAGATTGTTTTAGATCTTGAAAATATTGATGTAAAATTGGATGATGAGGATCATGTCTTATTGTTGATAAGTTCATTACCAAGCTCTCTTGAAAATATGTGTGATACACTCCTTTATGGTAGAGATTCTTTGTCATTAGAAGAAGCGCAAGCTACACTAATCTCAAAAGAATTAAAAAGGAAGTCAGATGGGAAAGAAGAAAGCATTGGTGAGGTATTGTTTATCAAGGCCGAGGGAGGGAAGAAAAATAAAAAATAGAAAAATAAGTTCAAGAACAAAGAAAAGGATAAGTCTAAAATGAAGTGTTTCATATACAAGAAAAAAAGGCATTTCAAGAAAGAATGACCAGACTGAAAAGGAAAGAAAGGAACAAATAGTGATGATGATTGTGGTAATGCATCTATAGCCTCTAAAGGATATGAAAGTACACAAGTTCTTAGGACAAATTCAATTGAAATCATGGATGATGATTGAGTTCTTAACTCAGAGTGCTCATTTCACATGACCTTAAATAAAGATTGGTTTCTTGATTACAAAGAAACTGATGGAGGTAAGGTGATTATGGGGAACAAATCAGCTTGTAAGGTAGTTGATATTGGCTTAATCGAGCTGAAGTTGGACAATGGAACTATGAAGATTTTGTTAAAAATCAAACATGTTCCAGAGTTTGAATAGGAACTTAATTTCTCTAGGAATGTTGGAAGAAGTTGGTTGTTCATACAATGAAGAGAAAGATACTCTAAAAGTGATAAAATGATAATTGGTAATCATGAAGGGAAAAAGAGATCATGGTACCTATCTTCTCAAAGGTCAAGCAGTAACAGGATTGGCAGTTGTGGCAGTCTAAGCATCAAGTAAAATCAGCTTGTGGCATCAAAGGTTGGGACATGTAAGCCTAAGAGGAATACAGGTTCTGGATAGACAAGACATGTTGGGTGGTGATAAGATTGGTGATCTTAAATTTTGTGAGCATTGTGCGCATGGAAAATGCATAGAGTCAAGTTTTCCAGAGGGAAGTGTTGTTCAAAAGGAATTATGGAATATGTTCACAGTGATCTATGGGGCCCTGCCAAAATTGCTTCACATGGAGGTAACAAGTATTTCATTATATTTTTGACGATTCTAGTAAAAAAGTAAGGATGAAGCATTCAAAACCTTTAAAGATTGAAAATCCATGGTTGAAAATAGAACTGACAAAAGGATTAAAACCTTAAGGACAGACAACGGTCTTCAATATTTGAAGTGAGGATTCCTCGAGCCAAGAAATGATACTTTGTTGGATATCCAAGTAGTGTAAAAGGTTGTATGATATGGTGTCTTGAAAGTAGAAAATGTATCATCAGTAGAGATGTTAAATTTCATGAGGTTGACTTATATAAATCCTTGACCATGGCTGCTAATGAAAGTACACATCAAATTGAAGTTGAGAGGTTTGATCTTGAGGTGGTGCAAGCAACAGAAAATGAGAAAGATCAAAAGGAGAAAAGATCAACAACAGGCTAAGCAAGATAAGACTGATGCAAACCTAGTTGAACATGTTATGTTTCTAGACCATGATAATCCAAAAGAACAAGAATTAGATGACTAGAAATCTCATTAGAGACGGAGAAAGCAAGACACCAACCCCCCCC
>JBBPBR010000001.1:43744534-43762899 GCA_037974775.1 Cicer pinnatifidum | reverse complement strand
TTTTATTTTTTTCAAATAAAATAAATTTCAAAAATTTTTCAACAAAAAAAAAATCTCAAAATTTACAAAATATTGAAGCATATAAAACTCCTGAGCCCCTACTTTTAAGTCCCATGAAATAACAGACGGAGACTTTAAAAAAATTGTTTTTGTTGTGGACCTAATATTTGGAGCTTAACAAAAAAAACAAAAAAAACCTTTGTTGGAGATTTTTTAACAGCTCTATACACAAGTACCTCAATAAATGGTATGGAAAAGGACATAGGTGAGAAGCAAATTTTGCCTCCTCCTCCCTCAACTCCTACGAAAATTTTGCAATTTTCTTTTTTGGTTAGAATTAAAACAAAATTAAAATTGATATTTTTTTTAGAAAAATCATATTTATTATGGTCAATAAAGCAACAGAACCAAAATAAATAAATAAACTAATAAAACAAAATTATGTTGAAATTATTTTTTCAAAAGCAAGGAGATTAAAATTTATAAGTCTAACAAGGGCATTTGAAATGGTAGAAATATTGCATGATATTTTATATGTCGGAACATGGGTTCAAAATTGCAAAACTCAGTTTCTTCACAGAATCTTCTGCTAGACTCGTTAAAACAAAAAATTGTAATATATCAAAATATTAAGTAAATAAGTAAAAATATAATATTTTAATTAGTGAGAAAGGTACATGAACGCATTGGATAACAACACCTCAAACTTCCACCTTGATTTTGAGTTTTGAGTTTCAGGAAAACCTAAATCCGGACTCGGTGATAGCAAATTTTCTGCATCAAAGCAGCACAAACTCAAATGATTCAATTACTTCCAATCTTGAACTTTGCAGGTGAAAACATTTGAAAAACAACTATATTACACTACGGAGTACAAACTATGCCGCGTAGCAGTCAACTTGCTTCCCCAGCAGCTCCTATTGAAACATCAAACTTGTTTTTTAAGGTTACACACAGAGTCTAACATGCTATGAAAAATTAAATTACATTTTTTTTTCTTCTTCTTCTAGTTCGTATCTCTCTCTTAGAATATTACACATACAACAGAGCCGATAGCAATCAATTGAATTATATTATCCAATCTTTAGCTTGAACAACAACCAACTCTCTTCAGGGCAGAAACATCATTTTTAAGATCTATTTTCTCTCCTTTGGCTGGCACAGACGCGTTTCCATTTTCAGCACCCTCTACAGCTTTCTTGCTAACGATACGGTAAATTTGAGTGAGAACTTCAGCAAATGCATTCTCTACGTTAGAAGCCTCAAGAGCTGAGGTTTCCATGAAGTAAAGTGATTCTTTCTCAGCGTAAGACTTCCCATCTTCTGTTGATACAGCTACAAGATGACGAAGATCTGACTTGTTGCCAACAAGCATCACAACAATGTTTGAATCTGTGTGGTTTCGCAGTTCTTTCAGCCATCTGTCGACGTTCTCAAATGTTGCATGGCGTGTGACGTCATATACAAGAAGTGCACCGACTGCCCCGCGATAGTAAGCACTGGTGATGGCACGATACCTGCAGATAGAAAAAATGTGAATTATTAACATGAATTTGGTAGTAAAGTCAGATAAAAAATTTGGCTACTTATTACACATCATTACTCACAACAATGGATTGGTAAGCAACAATGCAGCCATTGTGTTCATTAAGGTGGTTTAGGTACAAGGAAAATCTACAGAAATCAAGACAAGACTTATTGGATTCTAAGCCCTTGGCTACAGAACTTGAATGATACTGCAACTCCATACCTACCATTTTGTAAGTTGGATAATCACATATTTGACAATTCTGCTGAACAAAGATTAGAGGCATCGCAATGTTATTGGGACACATCAAGAATATTCAAAGTTGCGTATCCTTAGATTTCTACTACTAATAATAACTAGACACTAATACCATAGAAGTGTTTTAATAAACTGAAAATCCTTGTTGAATTGATGGTTCCCTTGAACAGTATACATACCATATGAAGATAGGAAGTAGAGTATTAACTCCTCTAACTGAAAAACTAATATAAAAAAAATAAACTAACTATCCTGTTGTACTGTTTAACATTCATTCAATAACCGGCACATCAGATTCCACAGAGGTATCTCACCCTATAATTCTGGTTTTCCAATCACCCCTAGCTCCAAAATAACAATTAACTAAGAAACAAAACTCAGAGTGTGTCGTTCTATTATTCTTCAGGGCCACGTGTTAATAATGGGAAAATAATCCAAATATTGTTGGAACAGAATTATTACTTAACCAATAGTATCTATAGATGGTAAAACACAGTATATATGTTTGAGTGATATGGACAATATTGAATCTGATTCGACAAAGCCTTTGGAATGAAAAATATCAGCAAGATATCTTAGACAAAAACATAGCACTTGAAATATCTACCACACATCTGATTTCAATCTTTCAGATCAGACGCAATACAACTATCAATTTTCTAATAAAGACACTTCAAGAAAATTACAAACTCTCCAGTAATGTCTGAAGTAAAATTTCAACAGTAGTTTATTCTAACTAGCAGGATGCTAGATGGGGATTTTCTTTTCTTTTCTTTTCTTTTGGGGAAGGAGAATTTAGTTTTCAAGGAAAAACTTGATGAAAAGACTACATATGAAATTGTTTAACTCTTGAAGTGAATAGTTGATCATAAACTGAATAAGAGGCCAATATATTATTACTGTAGTGTAAACCTATTTACCATCTTGCATTGATTGCAGTGTTGAAATGGGATGAATATGTAATGAGAGGAACAATGAAGATTATAACTGGTTTAAAAATCATCATGTGTCAACAATTCAAACTCTATATAAACCCACAACTCAACAGTTCATCACATGTAAAGAGTAGTTTTCCATTTGGCAGAGACGGGACCCTCTGAGGACACTATGCTCCACCCCGGCCTACCATAGGCAACTTTCCTTAGGAGTTAAGATACATGCCACTTATTTGCATCAAGTTTAACACATTCTTTGTAGTAAACATTGGAGGAGAAAAATTGATAACTCTTCAAAATTCTATTATGACCTAATTATTGGCTGGCCCGTGAAAAGAATATAACCAAATTCTATTAGTATATGCTTAACCGAGGTTGATGCTTAACTTTATTTTGCAAAAATTGCAATCATATGCTTCATCTATGGGACAGTTTGATTGGTCGAGATCATAGATGACCAAAGCATAAAGAACAGAAGAACCCACACATAGCAACATTCCAAATCCCTACCAGCTATAAGATGCAAATGCAAAAATAAGAGCATGTTTGATTTGGAGAAATGTTTTTCTGTGTTTACTGATAATTACAACAATGTCACCTTATTTTGCTCTATTTCTTCGTTCCAAAGATTTCTATAAGAATACGTTTGAAAAAAGGAAGTAAAGTGAAAACAAAGTAGCAAATTTTTAATATGTATAAAAATAAAAACAGAACATTCTTTTGAAACCAAACAAACGTTATATTTCAAAATAAGGCTTATATATCAAACTAAGACCACAAACCAAGCTAATTATGCTATAATTCTCATAACTCTACTGTCAGCTCATGAAATATAATGTTAAAAATTGAACAACACAACAAGCAAAGAAAGCTTTTCCCACTACAAGGTTCGGTTACAAAAGTTGAAAATACTAATAGAAAAATTGAAATAATGCTTAATGAAATATTCATTAAAAGACATGTACTCCATCTCGAATGAAATATAAACAAAAATATATCAAATTACGCATATTAAAAAAGGTAGTTGATTGTCCTTATCCTAATTCAACTGGCAAATGTCAATATTGTTAAATTAGACATCACGTCCCAGGTTTGAACTCGGGACCTTGTAGTTGTGTATAAGTTTCTGGTAGTAATTAAACTATCTTATCTATAGACCAAAAAAAGGTAGCTTTTAACATTAATCAATGCAATTCCAATAGAAAATTATTTCTGTAGTCTAAATTACTCTCTATAATTAATAAATTGGATCATTGAAATTATAAATAGTTAAATTAAATATTGGATATTTTAAAGATGCTATCATTAAATATGAGAGAAATTGTTAATTTTGCCTACATTTCATTCGGGAGAAAGTAGAGTTTAAATAGTTTAAATTAAAGACGAGAAGATAAATATTTTATCGGCAACACACAACTAATCAACACATACAGTCTTTGAAACAGATTTGGTGGAGAGAGAATACATGTTGATAAACTTTTTAGAGGCATTGACTAAAAAAACCTCACTCCCTCCGTTTCAAAACATAAGTAAAAATGAATCAACAAAAGTTGATGTATTTGGTCAAAAATTTACCCCAAATACATTCATTTTGTTGACCCATTTTTGTTTATATTTTGAGACGAAGATAGTACATTAAATTATGTGAAAAGGTAGATTTAGACTTTTTCTACATTAAAACTGCTCCTTTCCCCTACCCTTGTTTGAACCAATCATAATTACTGAAAAATCAGTGTGCTATAGCATTGCTTGTACATATAAGAGGGAGATATAAGGTGGTTTGCTGATAATGGAGAAGGGACTTGAGGCTTGTGAAGTATAAGATTGCTGAGTTTGATCTCCACCTACTAACTTTCTAATAATTACTAACAACTAACTTTGGTTGTTAAAAAAAACCATTATAAGAAGCACATGTAGCACAATCTAGTCAAATATTGAAAAGTACAAGGGCAAGTTCAACCTAACATGATTTTACTTTTTAATACTAGTCATTTGAATAGTGTGTCCTTGTCGGATGCATTCCTAATACAAAAAATAAAACATAACAAGCATCAAGAAATTATTATACAAATTCAAGTTTATTTGGATATTATTAAGTTAAAAGTTTGAAGACGGCAAGTTTCCATTCCATCAAATATATAAATTTAGTTATTATTGTAACAATGAAATAGGATAGTAAACTCAATGTTAATGTTACAATAACAATATACATCATTCAATTGAAGACTAGAAGTTTAAAATTACTCAATAAAAAAGGAACAAAGTTTTCCTGAAAAATCAAAAATTCAAAAGGAATGGCTAGAGTATGTAATTAAAAGGGTCTCACTAACTAGGTTTAAACAAGAAATAGAAATATTTTATTGGAAACCATATAATTCAATTCAATGCACTACAATAAAAGGGTTTCACTAACTAGGTTTAAACAAGAAATAGAAATATTTTATTGGAAACCATATAATTAAGGTCAATGCACTATAAATTTTAAAATCTACATTGGCCAATAAAAATATTTTAATTTTAATTCCTTAACTAAATACCCTAAAATTAGTACTATGTGGCAAAATTAAAATCATCTATTGTCTGTAAAGCCTAGTTCAACTGGCAATGCAAATATTGCTAGGCTGGATATTCTTTGTGGTGACCTGGGATCTCAATTTTGTGTGTGTGAAGTTTATTAGTGGTGCTTGCTACTTTGTCTACCGACCAAAAAAAAAATTCATAAACCATCATTTTAGTCCATGAAAGTATAGGATGCTGTCACTTTGTCCCTGACTTTGCAAAAAACCCAAATTAGTTCATCAAAATATCAATCATTTTAGTTCCAAGCGTTATAACGGTCATAGACTAGTTGACACCAAATTGTATCTTTCAAAGACTCTTTGATAATAAGTTTTATCTTTCAAGAATTATTTTGATATTTGATGGCTAATTTGGGGGTTTTGCTGAGTCAAAACCAAAATGACAGTGTCTTGTACTTTCAGGGACTAAAATGGTAATTTAACAAAAAAATCATATACTAGATGCCGACAAGTGTTAGAATTTATATCCATTAAACTCTTATTATTGTTTTGGACAAAATTCAACTCTTGCTTTTTACTTATAAACAAAAAGTCAAAAATATTGAACCATCCTTACAAATGGTCCAAATTCCACCGCTAATATGGAAAAATCATTACAGCAGTTATTTCCTTACCCCTAATAGAAGTATTAATTACCTATTTACCAATGCTAATTCCACAAACACGAAAATTTACTTCTTCTTCCACTTCTGTTCGTTAACAACAACAATAATTACTCTATATTTCTTCAAATTGAACAAACACCACACCACTCAATCAATCGAAAAGTACTTCAACAACACCAGATCACGATCCACTATACTACAATAGATACACGAGATCAGATCCACTCAACAAAATTAACCTCCAAAAATCAAAACACGCAAAATCTACAAATTCGTTACTTAAGCATGATCTTCAATTTTTCAAAGAAAACAAAAGATAAAACGATAGAGTAATGAAATTGACCTCTCTTGACCAGCAGTATCCCAGATCTGAGCCTTGATGACTTTAGAATCAACATTCAAAGTACGAGTAGCGAACTCAACACCAATGGTGGATTTGGACTCAAGGTTGAACTCGTTCTTCGTGAAACGCGAGAGAAGATTCGATTTGCCGACACCAGAGTCGCCGATCAGAACTACCTTGAATAGATAGTCGTAGTCATCGTCTGCTCTGTAACCTGCCATTTCAGTTCTTCTTCGACTCTGCTTTGTGCTCTGTGATGTTACTCAAAAAAACAAGAGAGAGAAACTACGAAGAGTGCTGAGAAAGAAGAAAAAAGAGAGTGTAGAGTCGAGAAATGGGAGAATGTACAAAATAGCGCCGCAAGTTTATTCTTTTTCATTTTAAATAATTCGGGAAATAATTATATTTTTATTTATTTGTCAATTAGTATTTAGTCACTGACTAGTTTTTTGTACCGTTAAGAGAGACCGACCAAAATAATATTGTTTTTTAGTCAGCCAAAATTATATGTTGCTGATTAGTTAGTTGGTAAGATTTTTTATTTTGAGGTCTATTTGGTAAGATTTTGTATTTTAATAAATTAGTTAATATAATAGTACCGATAATAAATCAAACTAAATGATTTATTTATTTTATTTATGGACAAATTGTATAGAAGAATTTGAGTTTGAATGATAAAGAGTATTTTTTATGTTTCTTTCTTTTGTTCTTAATATAAAATACTTTTTTTTTATAAATTTTTTTTAAAAAAATATGCATTTGCCAAAATTATGGGTAGTTATACATATCTTAAGTGAATAATAGTTCAAAAGTCGCTAAAAAAACATGCACATAAGCTTTTCGTTAAGAAAATAGCCCTTCGCTCGGATGCCACTCTAATAGGAAATAAACACGAAACACAATAATAAGTAATACGTAGTGGATATAAAATTCCTCCAACTTGCAAGAATTTGTGAGGAGCAACAACAAATATATGGCAACAAATTAATCAAAATAAAATAGCGTAATAAACATCAATATTTTAATGTGGAAAACTCTTCAAAGTAAGGTAAAAACCACGGGTCGTCCAGACCAAAAAAAATAGCTCCACTATAATCAAATAAGGATACAAGGGTCTCAAAATGATGCATAGAGTGTGCCTACAACCAAGACAACAATGCAATAAAGCCTACAAATGAAAACAAGAAGAAAAAAACACCCAAAAACTTGTTGTTGTGCGCACACGATTTCTCCCCCTCCATACTTCGATTCGCCGATCCAACCGTTGAACACGAAGACCCGAATGTTGCGAACCTAATGTCCAAATATTAGCCCGATCCAACAGTTAACGAATGCGAAATCGATGTTTTTCTGAGACTGGTTTAAAAAAATCGAGAATAGGATTATTCTTCTCTTTTCTCTTTTGGTGGTTGTATTTCCTATCAAAATATTATCTCTCTTGTAGTACTAACTAGACCACTCTCCACTTAAATAAGTGAGACACATGGACTACAATAGTTGGGCTTTTCTCCACATAGGAAGGGAGCCCAATACCCAACATATCTTCCTCTCACAATTATGTGGAGATAATCGCAAAACCGACGATATCACAACAAGTTTCAAACTTTCCTTTTGGTAATGTTTTAGTCATCATATCAGAACTATTATAATCAGTATGAACTTTAGCCAATTCCAACAACTTAGCTTCCAAAACATCACGTATTCAATGATATCTCACATCAATGTGTTTGGACCTGCTATGAAACGTCGAATTCTTACCAAGACAAATAACACTTTGACTATCGACAAATAATACATATTTGTCCTGAATAAACCAAAGTTCCTCTAAGAATTCCTTCAACCAAATCAACTCTTTGCATGCTTCAGTAATGGCAATGAACTCTGCTTCAGTTGTAGATAATGCTACACATTTCTGTAAGCTAGACTGCCAAGCCACAACTCCATTTGCATAATTAATCATGTAACCTGAAGTTGAATTTCTCGAGTCAATATCTCCAACCATATTTGAGTCAGAGTACCCCACTAAAATAGGTTTGTCACCTCCAAAATAAATCCTAACACATGTAGTACCACGAAGATACCTCAAAATCCATTTTACAGCATTCCAATTATCTCTACCTGGATTTGATAAAAATCTACTGATTGTACCAACATGCACAATATTTGATCTTGTACACATCATTGCATACATAAAACTACCCACAACACAAGCATAAGGAATTCGTTCCATGTCTCTTTTATCATCTTCACTCGAAGGACTTTGTTTATTACTCAACTTAAAGTTACCAGCAAGAGGAGTACTTACAGCCTTGGAGTTTTCCATCTGAAATCTTTGCAACAATCTCTCAATATAGTGTTCTTGTGACATTCAAAGTTTATTCTCCTTTTTGTCACACATGATTCTTATGTCAAAATCTGTTTAGCTGCTCCCATGTCTTTCATGGCAAAGGACTCGCCCAACTGCTTTTTTAACCTGTCAATCTTGGAAACATTTTTCCCAACAATAAGTATGTTGTCAACATATAATAACAGGATAATAAAATCATCGTTAGAAAATTTTCTAACAAATACACACTGGTCAGAAGTAGTCTTCATGTATCTTTGGTCATACATAACAGACTCAAACTTTTTGTACCACTGTCTTGGAGCTTGCTTCAAACCGTATAGACTCTTTCTTAATCTATGCACATAGTTTTCCTTACCTTCAACAAGAAAATCATTAGGTGGCTTCACGTAAATCTTATCCTCTAAATTACCATGAAGGAAAGACGTTTTTACATCCATTTGCTCTACCTCTAAGTCAAGACTAGCTGTCAAACTCAACACGGTTCTAATTGATGACATTTTTACCATAGGTGAGAAAATCTCATTAAAATCAACACCCTTTCTTTGACGAAAACCTATCACCACTAATCTGGCTTTATACCTTGGAGACCTTGAGTTACTTTCATTTTTCACTCTATAGGTCAACCTGTTTTCCAAACCGCTTTTGCCTTTTGGAAATTTCACCAAATCATAAGTGTGATTATCATGCAAGGATTTCATCTCATCATGCATTGCATCTAACCACTTTTGACTTTCTTCACTTTCTATGGCCTCTTAAAAATACTCAGGTTCCCCTTCATCAGTCAAATTCACATACTCGTCAGAACCATACCTTGTAGATGGTTGTCTCCGCTTCTTAGACATCCTGAGTTGGGTTAGAGATGATTCAAAAACATCACTAAGATTATCATCATGTGACAACTCATGATCTTCACTAGTTGGAATATTTAGCTTATCACTACGTTGATGATCATCAACACAATCATGTGGCTCATCATTCTCAATATTACCATCAGTGGTATCCAAATCAGGAACAGGTGACCGAACTGGATCACCATCAGCTAAAACGTAATTTCTCTCAGGTGTAGTATTTTCCACCTTATCAATGTCTTCAATAGTTTGGTCTTCCATGAACACTACATCACGATTTCTAATAACCTTTTTGCTTATAGGATCATACAACTTGTAGCCAAATTCATCCTCACCATAGTCGATAAAGATACATTGCTTTGACTTTGCATCCAACTTGGATTTTTCATCCTTTGGAACATGCATAAAAGTCTTGCAAACAAAGACTCTCAAATGATCATAATTGACATTCTTGCTAAACCATACATTGTTTGGTACCTCGCTATTTAAAGCGACAGTAGGAGTAAGATTAATAACATGCACTACTATGTAAAGTGCATCGCCCCAATAATGTTTAGGCAACTTAGTTTTAGAGAGCATACACCTCACTCTCTCAACAAGTGTCTGATTCATCTTCTCTGCTAAACCATTCAATTGAGGAGTTTTAGAATAAGTCTTTTCATGTGTTATATTATGTTGTTTGCAATAGACATCAAAGGATCCACAATACTCACCACCGTTGTCAGTACGAACACGTTTCAGCTTCTCGCATGTTTTCCTCTCAACCAAAGCATGAAATTGTTTGAATTTCTCCAACACTTGGTCTTTTATCTTTAGAACATAAACCCGTAGTTTCCTGGAACAGTCATCAATAAAAGTAACAAAATCAAGTGCACCACTAAAATATTTTACCTTTAAAGGGCCATAGACGTCAGAATGCACCAACTGAAGCAACTCTAACTTTCTAGAGGGAGGATGCCTTTTGAAGGATACTCTAGTTTGTTTACCAATCATGCAGTGAGAACATTTCTCCAAATCTACATTTTTCAATCTTGGAAGCACATCCTTTCTAGCTAAGCAATTTAACCCCTTTTCACTAATATGACTAAGCCTTCGATGCCACAAAGATGATTTCATATCCACGACATTCACACTGTCTTTTGCAACCAAAGCTTTTGTCCAATATAGTTTACTAATTTTCTCCCCTATAGCCACAACCAAGTTACCTATACTGAGTTTCCACTTTCCAAAAGCAAAATGATTATCAAAACCACTTTCATCAAGCATATGCACAAAGATCAAATTGAAGCGAACATATGGAGCATGTTTGACTCCTTTAAGCTACAATTACATGCCCATGTTGGTTTGCAAGCATACATCACTAACGTCAATTACCTTAGATACACCATCATTACCCATCTTCAAAACTCCAAAGTCACCTAAAGTATAAGATGTGAATAACTCCTTCCTCGGTGTAACATGTTGTGTAGCACCATTATCAATTATTCACATGCTCTCATCAAATATAAGATTAATTGACTCATAGTCACGGAGAATAACAAGATCATCACTAGTAGCAGTAGTAACACAGTCGTCATCACTATCATCATCATGACCCCTTTGTTTTTGTTTACCCTTCTTGCCTTTGTTCTCCTTTTTCTACAGAAAACAATTCTTCTGTATGTGCCTTGTTCTATGACAATAATGACACTCCACATTTTTGTATCTAGACTTGGACTTGCTTATGCTATTTTCCTTACCACCCTTCGGTTCTTTTTTCTGACTTTTCCCTCTATTTTCAGTGACAAGAACTTCATATTGAGATTAAGAACCTTGTGCCTTCCTTCTCATTTCCTCATTCGAAAAACCACCCTTAGCTGTTTCCAAAGAAACAACACCATTAAGAGCTGAACTCGTTGTGGAAACCTGAAATATCTCCCAAGACTCTAGTAAAGATAACAGTAAAAATAGTCCCAATAGCTCATTATCAAACTTGATACCCATTCCAAACATTTGATCAAGAAGCCACTAAAACTCACTCAAGTGGTCCGAAATAGACGTTCCCTCCTTATACTTCAAACTTATAAAACTATTCAGTAAGAATAATTTATTATTCCCTGATTTAGAGGCAAACAAAGTATCTATCTTATCCCACATAGTTTTTGCATATGTCTCATTAGCAATATGATTATAAACATTATATTATACATATTTCCTAACAAAACCACATACCTGTTGATGTTCAAAATCCCATTCTTCCGTTGATTTATCAATCGGCTTATTAGAAAAAATAGGAAGATGCATTTTCTTCACAAATAACAAATCTTTCAGCTTGTCCTTCCACAAATGGTAATTAGTACCATTCAAGCATACCATCTTTATATTCATATTTGTCTCCATCCTTCAAGCAAATCAAATAGCTCTTCAACCAAGAGCTTTGATGCCACTCTGATGGGGAATAAATACAAAAACACAATAACAAGTAATATGCAACAGATATAAAATTCTCCCAACTTGCAAGAATCAGTGAGGAGCAACAACAAATATGTAACAGTAAATTAATCAAAATAAAATAGCGTAATGAGCACCAATATTTTAACGTGGAAAACCCCTCAATGCAAGGTAAAAATCACGGGTCGTCCAGACCAAAGAAATAGTTCTACTATAATCAAATAAGGGTACAAAAAAGTCTCAAAATGATGCACAGAGTGTGCCTACAACCAGACAAAACAACAAAACAATAAAGTCTACAAATGAAAACAAGAAGAAGAAAAACAACAAAAAACCTGTTGTTGTGCGAGCACGATTCCTCCCTCTCCATACGTCGTTTCGCCAATTTGACGTTAAAAATGAAGACCTAAATGTTGCGAATCTGCTGTCCAAAAATCAGTCTAATCCAATGGTTAACGAATGTGCAATCAATGTTTTTTTGAGGTTGATTAACAAAATCAAAAATAGGATTACTCTTCTCTTTTCTCTTTTGATAGTTGTCTTTCCTATCAAAATATTATCTCTGTAACCCTAATTAGACCACTCTCCATTTAAACAAGTGAGACACATGGACTACAATACTTGAATTTTTCTCCACATAGAAAGTGAACTCAATATCCAACACTTGGTCCAAATGGATTTCATCCTATTTTGTTTAAAATGTTCTGAGTGAATATAGGAGAGGATGTATGGAAGTTAGTGATGCATGCCTTCATGCTAGGTACTTTGGATCCTAGGCTCACGGAGACTCTCATTGTTTTGATTCAAAAATGCAACAACTCAAGTTCTTTTAAAGACTTTAGGTCCATCAGTCTCTCCAATATGGTTAAGAAGATCATCTTTAAGGTGCTGCTGGTGAATAGACTTCGGCCCATCCTTAATTTAGAAGTGCTCTCATAATTTAGAAGTGTTCTATGAGGGATTTCAATTTACTACCGTGAGATTAAAAGAGATTTCAAGTAATAATTACATTTAAAAAGAAATTTATCATGAATATTTTAGTTACTTTAAAAAAATAAAAAAAATAAATAAACAGATATTAAGAATTTTTAAAAAAATATTGATTACTGATACTAATAAATTCACATGATGTCGAACATTTCTATTATTTTTTTTCATAATTTAGTTATTTAATTTTGACAATTTCATTGATGGATACTCTCATAATTTTTTGGTAACTAGTAATTTATCGTCTCAATAAACAGCTATCTGGATTCCTAGCATTTCGCTTTTATTTCATTTTACCATTGAAGAAAATTTGTTTCATTTCAAAGTTTTAAGTTTACTTTAATAAAATAAAAATTTAATCCTACCCGTGTGTAATCAATCATGTTAGACACGTATAACCACCGATAGATGTAGAATGATCAATAATTAATCGAACTTGTCAAACTTTAAATATTTTTAACAAATTCAGAACTTGATTGGGAGCAACTTATTCAACAAATCACTCTCATGAGACTATTTGCGTTTAAAAGCGAATGTGCAAATAGTCCAAACAAGGATATACTTTGCGATAAGTCTTGTGTTGCTTATTTGTTTTGCAATGGTGGCAAATGTAATGATCGACGGTGAATCTTGTTGTTTTTATAAGTGTCTCGTTCAAATTTTAAATAAAAAATTACATTTTATTTTTTGATAATAAATATTTATTTAATATTTTTTATATTTATCAATAATAAAGAATTGTTCTTTGTTTTCTTAATATTTAACATTGATAAATATTTTTTTTTTATGTTTTTTATGTATTAATGAAAAATATTGATTCTATAATTTTTTTATATTTATCGTTGACAACATTTATTTTTTCTAAGTATTGGTAAAAAATATTTAATATTTTGTCAATATTTATCAATAATAAAAAATTTATATCATTTTTTTTTAATATTTATCAATAATCAATATTTTTTTTATATTTTTTATGTATTAGTAATAAATATTTATCTCATAATTTTTTTATATTTATAATTCACAAATACAATACACTATTGTCTATTTTGAGTTGAACTCGGTTAGACATCATATTGTCTTTGTGTTAAATAACTCCATGCAGTAAAATTTGAGTGTTTTGAAACACAATACACGTATTGATGGCGGAATTGTTATACAAGTTCTATTCTAAACAGTAAAATAAAATCAAATGTATTTTAAAAAAAAAAAAACTTAAAAGTTGAGTTTTTTGAAACACAAATTGAGTTAATTAATAGAAAATATTTTAGTTTTTATTATCAAAAGAAAAATTAGATAGTTATAATTATGTGGGTATGTAATAGTTTTCCTAAATGGGAATTTTTGAAAGTAAAAGAGTTGGGCTTAAGCCATATTTATACGGTTGATAAGTCCATTTGCTCTTTTAAAAGGGAAATGCTATTATTTGTTCTTTATGATGTTCCCTGAAATACATTCCTTTTTTTTTTGTCAACTTATTTATTTATTTTATATTTGTTATTGAATTTTTATGATTTTTTGTTTGTGAATTTTATTTTATGAATTATACTTTGTAAACTATTATTTGTATTAATTATGTATCAAGTATAGCAATATATTTAGTTCATTATGTATCAAGTATAGCAATATATTTAGTTCATTATGTATCAAGTGTTAGCAATATATAAATTATGGCTTGTAAGTCTCGTTAGTTCATTTACTGTTCAAATTTTTAAAACATTCGATAGAAGTATCCTTTTTCACGTTATATGTTGATAGTGCGGACGTAGTCCACATAAATCCAATTCAATTGTACAGTTTGAGGATGAACACATTTCATGAATCACAATGGTTTATTTTTTGAAAAATGGTGGGATTCTTAAGAAGAATGTAGGAATAATATAAATTGGCCTTAACTATCGTTTATGATGGAATTTTGTGTGGCAGAATAGTTGTTTTGTAAAGTGATAGTACAATCGTAATTGTAATTGTCGATATTCTTAAGTTGCACGTCTTATTTTAAATTAAAATTAAAATTTTATAGTTGTGTTAATTAATTATAATTAAATATATTACTTTTTCTAACATAAAAAGAATTCCATTTTTTAAATAGTCTAAATTTTTGAAAGATTTGCTATGTAGGGTAAAGTTTTCCCTTTCTAGTCCAAATATTTTTAATAAAAAAAGACAGATAAATTCTTATGTACCCAATAAAGAAAGATGGGTACCGGTATCCATCTTAGAAGAAATAATAGTATTAGCATCTTAGATATTATATGAACTTGTAATAAACATTTTTTTTTCGTCTATAAAAAAATATATTCTTTTAAAAAGTAACTAATAAATTTATGATAAATTACCGTGATACTCCGCACAATATTTTACAAAATTTGGAAATGATGGTTTTTTGTATTTCATCTTATTCATATATATTTTTCATTTATTAATTTAACATGTTTGAGTATCAATATCTAACATATTTAAAGGGTATAGGAGTTCACCAAAAATATGATGTAAGTATATTAACATATCAAGTAACTAAGAGAGTTGACCAAGTTACTAAGAAAATGTACTATCTTCCTTAATTACTTAAAAACTATATTTGCTCAATTAACAATTGGCAAACAAAGTATCAACAACAATTGGCATTACCATTTTTAGATTTTTGATATCATACATGTACCTGAGGATTGACAAATATATACCCCCAATATTGCTATCATATACTTTTCCCAAATACAAGCAAATTTCCACAAAGTATGATTGACATATGCAAATTTTAAAAGCAAAAGAGTCACTAATCTCCCTCAATTCATCCATCACTTTCTATAGTTACTTGTAACTTTTTTCTTTTGTTTTAATCAAGCCTTATCAATTATTCATGGAGAAGAAAGTCATCGATTGATAAAGTTTAATTCACACCTCAAAAAATATCACTTACATAAATCACTTTATGACTATAAATAAAGTTTTAAAATGCAATTTGACATTAATTATAATAACACATAAATATCTTTTTATTATTCTGAATTGTGATCATAATAATCGTCACATAAATAATTTATTTAATTATAATTTATTGCAATAACAATTCAAATTGCTCAATAAAATTTCTTCCAATTTTGGAAGCATTGAGGTGGAGGTAATAATTTAAGCCATTCATTGTTTTAAAGTCAAAAGGAAATTGGCATGCATAATTAATTCATGATGCAAATTTGAACCATTTTGATGATAGCTCCATAAGAATAGGACCACTATGGAATGTCAAAGTGGCGGCCATAATATGAAGTACTATTAGCCAATGAACTACAAAAAGAGTGCATCCTTTGTGAGATGAATTAAACCGTATAAATTGCATTTTGAAGAATTAGAATATTCAACTTTACAAGAAACTCCAAGTTGTTTGGAGTAAACAAGCAAGAAGAATGAATGTCTCTCTAATATATCTTATTAGAAACCAAGGCTAGTCTAAGTCATGTGTACCTAACCCAATATCTCTACATGGAAATTCTAGGACACTATCATTCTTATTTGTGGTGCTATGAACCTATTTATCCAATTTGTAAATTCCAAGCATGCGTTCATTTGACAAGATAGTGTATTCCTCACGTCTCTCTCACACACACACACATTTAAATGTGTAAATAAAAATAAGAATTTGAAATTAAATCTAATTCTTTCTCTTTTCCTTCTCACATGAAAAAAAAATGACACAAACAAGTTTTATAGAAAGTATTTGTTCCTCTGTTCTACAATAATCAATTCAGATTATTTCATGCAAATTAAAAAAAAAAAACATATAAATAAAAGAGAGTAAATAATTCATTTATTAAATATTGATTTAACTATCATTATACTTCTAATTCATTATCTTTCACTTTATATAATGATGATGAGTTTATCAAAATAGTGAGTTGTGTTACAATTTGAGGTCCTACAAACAATATTCAAAGCATCTCTATCTCTCCATTTCTATCACTTCATCATATTTTTTTCTTAGTTATCCTCTCTCATATTTTTCTATTGCAAGGTATATACACTCCTACGAAGTGTCCATATGTTCGGTGAACATCTCGTATAAATGATAATATCTTGAAAGAGAGAAAAAGATTAAAAATAAATAAAATAATAATAATAATAATAATAATAATAATAATAATAATAATAATAATAATAATAATAATAATAATATGAAATGATGAGATATGAAGATAAATATAGAGATAAAATATTTAAGTGAATATTAAAAAATATGAGATGTATATATATAATTGTTATTTGTAACCAACGCCTAAAGGTACTTGTTAAAAAAAACAAAAATAAAAGTTTTGTAGTAAAATGAAAAATTTTAAAATTTTAGAAAAGTTGAAAACATAGCTTTCAATACATTTTTAATGGACTTTTTCTATATGTTATTCTTTTAACACGTAGCATTGAAATAATTGTTTGCATTATCCTTGTTGTTTTTCTATATAGAATGCATACACAATAATTTTTTAAAAAACACACACACAAACCATGCATTCTTCTTTTCAACAAATAACAAAAACACATGAGAAAAGTAACATGAAACTTCAAATCCTATAAATAGCACATAAGCCACTCTTCTTTTCAACACATATAGCAAATACACAAACACATTAGTACCTACCTTTGCCTTTTCTTTTAGTGTTCACTATACACATGGCTCGCTTGAATTCCATTTTACTCATCACTCTGCTTTTCTTGGTAATGTATTCATCTATAGATGCCCGAAAGATTCTCAAAATGGAGACACAAAAGATGACCTTTTTAAAGGGTACCCTAACTTTAGGAAAGGTTATTAATAATTTCAATATTCATGGAAGAGGAAAGCTTGTTGCTCATCTTGCCAACAATGAAAGAGTTCTTGTATCTTCTAATCCTAGCCCGGGTGCTGGACACTAGTCATTTCTTCAATATTAATTATTCATACTTATATACATGATAGCAAAATATGCAATCTTTGTAATCTAAAATTCTGTTCTTGCGTTTCAAAAAAAAAAAATTATGTTCTCACATTAGCTTAATTTCCTTTTCATATTATATATTAGTGACATGGGGTTAATGTTTCTCATGTCATGTGCTAAATAGATGTAATATAATATGATAATATTGTGTATATATCATCCAAAGTCTTCTATCATTATTCCATGATCAAGGACACTATATATACATAAAACCCAATGAATCAATTTGGTGCGAGACAAATGGTAGATATTTGGATTTTAAACAATTAGTCGATGGTTCCATCATTGGACTATGTATATGAAAAACATATGTTAAATATATTAGTTCTTTAAATAAATTTCAATTACTTTATTAAATTAGTCTGTTTAATTATGCACATAGATATCTTAGCTCATTTGACAATGTATATTGAAGTATTTGTATTACACGTTATTTAAAGATAAAATATCAAGTAGTCATTTAAGTTACATCAAAATAATCAATTAGTCATTTATCTTTTTTTTAGTGTCAAATTTGTTATTTATGTTTGTAAATATT
>JBBPBR010000001.1:43733305-43744220 GCA_037974775.1 Cicer pinnatifidum | reverse complement strand
AACCATTTTAAAAAATCTCTAACTAAAATTGATTGAAATGAGATTAGAACTAAAAATAGTTTAACATTGTAAATTTTACAAACATAAAGAGCTAACTTGATACAAAAAAAAACAAAATAATCAATTTGTTATTTTCATGTAACTTAAAGGACTACGCGGTGTATTTTGTCTTATTTAAATTCTTTTGAATGCCTATAAATCTATAATAGGATCTTTGTCTCCCTCTTTATCAAGTTTAATATGAAAAGGATGCAACAATATCATTCTTTTTACTAAAAAAAACGATATTCATTTATTCAAATTAGTAGAATACATCAATACAACTCAAATTCAAATTCTCTAAAATCAAAATGGATGAATATGCGAACAAACTCATAACACATAGATTAATAACACAAAACAACAACATGCAAACAAATATGGAAAAAAATTCAAGTGTTTTGGAATATTCATGCCTTCAACGATAGCGATATCAAAATTATTGATTAAAATTTATAATTTGTAATTGATCAAAACTATTATGTCAATCTAAATCAAACGAAAATCACAATAACACGTGAAAATAAAAAATGTCACCACTAGACTACGAATAAAATAATGTCACATTAAAACAAAGAAATCACAAACAAAAAAATCGAACGAAAAAAACCGAATTTGTGAAGAAAACCAAAAAATTTAGAAGATAAAATGAGAAAAGAAAACAATTTGGAAGAGTGATTTCAAACAAAAAAAAATTGTCCGAAAGCAATATAAATGTATTTAGCATGTGACTTATAACATATTTTATACAAAAGTGGGAGATCAATCACATGTCACCCCAACATCTTTAGAGGCATAAAACAAATGTTATAGTAAAATCTTTTGAAATGAAAAAAATAATATAAGGCTTAAATATAGATTAGGTTCTTTATCTTTTATCTAATATTTGTTTTGGTTATTTATCTTTATTTTGATTTATTTTTGTCGTTTACTTTTTATAAATAGTGTATTTTAGTCTTTGTCACAATTACAATAAAAATTATAACAACACTGATCATTGGAATGTTTTCTAATAATTGATAATATTTATCCAGTATAATAATATTTCAAAATAACATCTATTTAACTCAATAATAGGTTTGCACTTGAAAAAAATGCTACTTGCGAGCTTTGAAACATATGTAAACTCTTTTAAACTAAGAACATTTATCAGAGTTTACTGTATTTTCATATCTTCTTTATCAAGATTGCACACTTAACTTTACAACTGATTCAAGATTCGATCTCAATAGTTAATGACAATAATTATACAGTTATTAGAAAAAATGATGATGAAAAAGACTAAAATACACTATTTATAAAAGATAAATGACCAAAATAAATTAAAAAATAAATATTAGATGAAAAAAAATCAAAATTATTTTTAAACCTAAAAAATGTTAAAAATCAAATTTTGTGTTGAAACCTATGTCATAACGGACGTGGGGCCTTCGTTGATAACAAAATAAAAAAATTTAAGCGTTATTTTACTCAATTTCTAGATATAAAGTCTTAAGGGCAATTATAATCTTTTAAAAAAGGATTATAATAATTTAACTTAGAATCGAACTCCAAGAAGTATCGAACATGACTAAAAAATAACATAAATTGTGTAGAGAAACTATACTTAAAGCTCAAATCATTTAATGTAATAGAGTTTGGATTATCAAGAAGACCGAGTTAATCCCTTGATTCAAGTAGAGATCCTTCAATTGAAAATAAGAATTAGTGTAAAGAATCTAACTTGATACATGATATAATAAGAAGGAGATAATAGAATTGATAGTTGAATATTGTTTCCTTAATTCATTGGAAGGATCCAAAGAATTTTACAGCAGCTTGTGGAAGATTTGTTTCCTGATAGAGAAAATTGTTTGTAAGGCTGAAGCTTCAAAATAAGACCAATTTAACATAAAAAAAAATAAAAAAAAAATTAAATAAATTGTACTGATACTCTTACTACAGCATGTTTCAAAGTGTGAAAGGCTTCAAAAATTGAGTAGTCCAAAAAATAAAAGTCATTTCTCTCCAACATATATAGTTAGAACTTAGAATTAGGTACATCTAGGGGTTAGACTCGTACAACATACCATTCAATGGTTCAAATTCCTATAATAAGAAGTGATGATAGTGTTGAGATCAAAGTTCATTACGCTTGTGATAATAGCATGATGTATGCATTGTATTGGAGAAATGAGGGTATGTTGTGTGAAAAAAGGAAAATGTTGTACAAATAAACAAGTGAGGTGCAAATAACACATTTCTTTTTTTAACAAATGGCTATTTTAAAATTTGGGAGTTATTCCAATGTAATCTGGCCCATTTTGAAAAAGTGTGTCGCTTTTTGTTTGAAAAGTGAAATTATTGTCTTGGGTTTTGGTTAAATTAAATATGTAAGATTTCAGTTATGATTTTAATTTTATATATTTACATGGGGTGCATGTGGTTTCTGCCCTGGTCTTGTAATTTGGTTGTTGTTTTTTGTTGAGAAATTAGAAAGGCTTAGGGCCTCATTAAAACTTATAAAATCAATTAATAGTATCCTTCATCGCCTCATATTAATATTCTTTAAATAAATGTTTGAAGCAATGTGGTATATCCGTTATCTTCACTTCAAGAGTGTTACATAAAGAGTATTTAGCTAAACAATGCACCAGAATATTAATTGTGGTAATTCTATGCTTCTGATTTGTATCTAACTTTTATTCTACAAATATTTTTTTACTATGAAAAGAACGAACATTCAAATCAGTAAAATATATTAATATAATGTAAATTTAAAATTAGTAAAATCAACAATGAATAAATTTATGAATAAATTTTTCGTTAGCACAAAACAAATAGTATCACGTCTACAAATATAACAAAATTCAAGTATTATAGATATTTATGTTTTTGAATTGTAACATTAATGACTTCAAAATCGTTAATTAAAATATATAATGTATCAAAGTTACTATACTAATATAAATCAAACAAACACCACATTAAAATGGACTATATATTCAAGTATTATAGATATTTATGTTTTTAATTTTGTAACATTAATGACTTCAAAATCGTTAATTAAAATATATAATGTATCAAAGTTACTATACTAATATAAATCAAACAAACACCACGTTAAAATGGATTATATTTTTTTTTAACAAAATGCTAAGTTTTTTATTATTGTCGATCAATTCGATTAATCACTATTTTTCTCTTTACGACCATAAAAATACAGTAGCTAAGTTTTTTTATGTTGCATTTGTAATAGCAAGTTTAATGTAATTCATGTGTCATTATGCAGAGCATCCTAGCAAGGAGAGCCAACTATGGTACTCAAACCCCCAAACCTTTGAAAAGTTTCTTTTATACCCCCACAATTAGCCTTGTACCCCCAAAATATTTTAAAATATCAAAATTACCCTCATTTTTTGTTACTATTTTCGGAAAACATATACACATAAGTTTTCCGGTACAGACTTTTTTTTTTTTTTTAGTTTTTAAATTTTTTTTTAAATGTTAATCTTGTGTACCGGAAAACTTCATCAAAGATTTTCGGTAAAACCTTCTGTACCGGAAAACTTCATTCCAAGATTTCCGGAGTACAACTATGTATTGGAAAACTTGTTTTTCAACTTTTCCGGAAATTTTGAAAAAAAATTTACAATTTTGTGGAAATTTTATTATTTATACGAGGACAAAATGGTCAATTCACTCATATTTTGGGGTAAAGGTATAAGAGTGTGGGTACAAAGGAAAATTTTCCAAACCTTTTTGTCAAAGAAGAATTCATCTATATATTTCCGCATCATAACCAATAAAGAATTCGTCTATATTTTCGGGTCATAACCATTAAAAATAAATAAGTTTTTAGTTTAATGAACTTAATTTATATATCTATATATACAAAATTTTACAAAGTCGTCGTATTATAACAATTTATATAAGTAAATTAGTTTGATATTTTTTTACTACTCAAAAAATTGTGGTCTATTATATGCCAAAAGCTTGTGGTCAAAAAATTTATTTTAAAAATATATATTATTTAACTTTTTTGAGTGCAATCATCATATATTGTGATTATAGAATAGTTTTACATTGATATAAAATGAAATATTAAGATCAATCATGGGTAAAATTTCTAACTCAACTATAAAATGTTGGAACTTTTATTGGTGGTATGCTGCAAATCTTGAATAAGAAGATGATGAATTTGATGATGATGAAAGTTGCACAAATAAATTCAAAAGTGTGTGTATCGCACTAAACTTTAGGTTCGATTCTCCTCCACCAATCTATATATATTAGATGCAAACGGGTTAACCGGCGAATCCCCTTCAGGATACTTTGGAATCCTTGAAGTGAATTGCACATTCACATCAAGCCTATCGATCAATATATATAGTTTACAGAATAAAGTTCTTTCATTTATTCTCGTGCACTAGAAAAAAGAAGAAATGGCGTAGAAATATTTTTGACTGAATATTGACTCATGTAACATGAATTTTTGTCTTGTTTATCTTGTGTTCTTTCTGCCTCTAAAATATCTCTATTTATAGATATATTTATACCAATTGGTGAAAGAAAACAACTCTTCAACTCATACCAATTGGTGAAAGAAAATAACTTTTGAGAAAGATTACAACTTTTGATAACTTAATAGATGCATTGGTTTGAATTAAACTCAATCATTGCAACCACTTGACCAAGTAATACATTCAGTTATTTAATTTTGCTACATTAATATAGTTATTAGAAAATTCTAAATATATTTTGAAAATTTTCCTAACATAAAAGGACTTTGAATTTTTTATTTATTTCACACGTTTGTCTCTCCTTCTCCTTGTCACTTTCAATTTTTCTCCCTGTCACTTTCAATTTCACACATTAGATAATGATAAAGAAATTGTTATTGAATTGAATTTTGATTTAGTATTTTCTCTAAGACGAATAATTAGAAGAAAAATATACTTTTATGAGAATTTGAATACACATCCGTTAATTTATCCAAAGAGAAATATTTTATGATTAATTATTATATTTATCTTATTGATCAAGTTGTTTCTCTTAATAAGAGATTTGAGCAATATGAAAAGTATGAAAGTATTTATAATTTATTATTTATTTCTTACAAATTACAATCATTGGATGATGCAACTTTGAAATTTTTAAATCTTGTTGTAATCTTTTTGAATAGACATTGAAACATAATAAGTAATATGATATTGATGGAAACGAATTATTTATGGATTTAAACTTAATGAGAGAAATATTTTGGGAAAAACTAGAGATAATTAGCGATAACTATCTCAATAATGTGGAATATTTTTCCCCCACCTGTGCAAATAAATGGCCAAACAGAAAATACAATTCCAAGAGCAATAATAATTGACAGAAAATTAAATATGAGACAAACACAATTTTAACGTGGAAAACTCCCTCAAATTGAGAGAATAAAAACCACGAGACCTAGTCTAGTAAAATCTTCCACTATAATAATTAATAGGTACACAAAGAGTCTTCCTAATAACAATAGGGAATATCAATCAACAATAACAACCCTATAACAACCTTATAACAACCTTTCACTAAATTGGGTATGCCAAATTAACTCTCAAAGAAGATAAAACTATTCAAATTATATATTAAAGTAACAAACTCGGTGGTAGGAATAACATACTAATTTTGTAAATCAAACGGAGCAAGTTTGCTACACACCTGTTACCACCACCGCAACCAAACCCTTATTTTTTCTTCTCCGGCAACCGTTCTTCTTCCGTTGTTTTTCTGTGTATTGTTGTGTATGTTCTTAGGGATCTCTAAATCCCTTTTATTACCTTCAAGTAGGTCAAGCCTATTAAAACTTTTTTTTTTCTTTTTCTTTTAATTTCAATAATAATAATAATAATAATATTAATAAAATTGGTGGGTTCCACTTGGGGAGTGAGCCCACCCAACAAATCTCCCCCTCACGACTCAAGTGGGAAGGTACTGTTCAACCATGCCAGCTTTCTTTCGGCAACATATTATCTTCGACACAGGCAAGGTCTTCGTCATCATATCTGAACCATTCTCATAAGTATGAATCTTCTCAATTAAAAATGACTTCATTTCCAGTGCATCTCATATCCAATGATACCACACTTCAATATGCTTCGACTTTGCATGAAAAGTCGGATTCTTGCTGAGATGGATCGCACTCTGACTGTCACAGAATAACACAAACTTGTCTTGCTTGAGGCCTAACTCATATAGGAATTTCTTCATCCACAAGAGTTCTTTGGAAGCTTCAGTTGCTGCAATGTACTCAGCTTCAGTAGTAGATAAAGCAACACACTTTTGTAGTCTTGATTTCCAAGACATAGCTCCCCCTGCAAAAGTCATCATATAACCAAAAGTAGATTTTCTAGAATCAAGATCACCTGCCATATCTGCATCTGTGTAGCCATCCAACACAGGTTCACCACCTCCATAGCATAAACACACTTTGGAAGTGCCTCTGAGGTATTTGAGAATCCACTTCACTGCTTGCCAATGATCTTTACCAGGATTAGAGAGAAATCAACTAACAACTCCAACTGCATGAGCAATATCTGGCCTTGTGCATACCATAGCATACATCAAACTACCAATTGCAGATGCATAAGGAACCTTCTTCATATCTTCTTTGTCTTTCTCACTTGTAGGACATTTATCAGAATTCAATTTAAAATGAGTAGCAAGTGGAGTACTAACAGGTTTACAATTGCTCATGCTAAACATCTCTAACACCTTCTCAATATAATTGTGTTGAGACAACCATAATTTATTATTCTTCCTATCATGAGTAATTCTCATGCCCAAAATTTGCTTTGCAGGACCCAAGTCTTTCATTGCAAAGGACTTATACAAATCTTTCTTTAAAGATTGAATCTTCTTAGTATCATGACCAACAATCAACATGTCATCCACATATAACAAGAGAATAATATAATCACCATAAGAGAATTTCTTGATAAACACACAATGGTCAGAAGTAGTTTTACCATACCCATGTTTCTCCATGAAAGAATCAAATTTCTTGTGCGATTGTCGAGGTGCTTGCTTGAGCCCATACAAGCTTTTCTTTAATTTACACACAAGTTGCTCTTTACCTTTGACTTTGAAACCCTCTGGTTGCTCCATATAGATCTCTTCCTCTAAATCACCATGAAGGAATGCAGTTTTCACATCAAGTTGTTCAACTTCTAGATTCAAACTAGCTGCTAACCCAAGCACAACTCGAATAAAGGACATCTTCACCACTGGTGAAAAATTTTCATCAAAGTCAATACCTTTTCTCTGATTAAAACCTTTCACAACCAATCTTGCTTTGTATCTTGGTTGAGAATTATTCTCTTCTATTTTTATCTTGTATACCCATTTGTTCTTTAGTGCTTTTCTACCATTAGGCAACTTTACCAAATCAAATGTGTGATTCTCATGCAAGGAATTTATCTCTTCTTGCATGGCCTTCAACCACTTTTCTTTATCAACATTTGTAATAGCTTCTTGATAGTACTCTAGCTCTCCACTATCAGTGATCATCACATACTCATGTGGAGGATATCTTTGAGAAGGTTGACGTTCTCTAGTAGATCTTCTCAAATCAAACTCGACTGGTGGCTCAACTGGAACCTGCTCCTCATGGTGAGGCACATGATCATCAGTTACATTCTCATCATCTACCTGTATATCTCCTCCATCAACAACAGTTTTTGTAGGGGGCTTAGACGCAACATCAATGTAACTTCTGGAATTTGGTTTTTGTTTTTCAGCTTTATCAAAATCTTCAACAGTCTGGTCTTCAAGAAATATCACATCTCGGCTTCTGATAATTTTCTTGTCAACCAGATCCCACAATCTATAAACAAATTCTTCATCACCATAACCGACGAATATACACTGTTTGGATTTACTATCAAGCTTAGACCTCTCATCTCTTGGAACGTGAAAAAAACATCTACAACCAAAAACTCTCAAATGACGGTAAGAGACATCTTTCCCTGTCCACACTCTATTTGGAACATCACCATTAAGTGGAATAGAAGGAGAAAGATTGATCAAATCCACTGCAGTTTTCATTGCTTCACCCCAAAAGGATTTCGATAATTTTGCATGAGAGAGCATACGTCTGATTCTTTCGTTAATCGTACGATTCATTCTCTCTACAACACCATTATGTTGAGGTGTCTTTGGAACTGTTTTCTCAAACCTGATTCCATGTTCTCTACAATACTCTTCAAAAGGACCTCTGTGTTCACCACCGTTGTCTAATCAAACACATTTCAATTTCCTTCCCTTTTCTCTTTCAACACTTGCATAAAAATGCTTGAAGACTCCAAATACCTGGTCTTTAGATTTCAAAGGAAATGCCCACACTTTTCTAGAGTGGTCGTCAATAAAAGTAACAAAATATAATGCACCACCAACAGATTAACTATCCATCATACAGACATCAGTATGAACTAAATTAAGAATATTTTGCCTCCTACGAGGACCAGTATTATGAAAAGAAACTCTATGTTGTTTTCCAGCAAAACAATGAGTGCAAGTTTTTAGAGACGTACCTTTCACAGGAAGAAAATTTTTCTTAGCAAGTATGTTGAGTCATTTCTCACTCAAGTGACCAAGGCGCATATGCCATAAATCAGAAGATGCATCTTCAATTGCATTCACTTCTTCCTTGCATAGCTTCGTAGGCATCCTATAAAGAGAACTGGAACTTTGCTCCTTTGCAACCACTAGGGACCCTTTGGTGATTTTACATATACCACCACCACCAAAATAAGTGTGATAACCATCAATATCCAATGCTTTCACCGAAATCAAATTGAGACGAATATCAGGAACATGTCTAACATTCTTCAATTGAAGCTTGCAACAAATCCCAGTTTCAACCCAAACATCTCCCATACCGATAATTTTACACACTCCTTCATCTCTCATTTTTACCATGCCAAAATCACCAGCATTGTAAGATGAGAAGAAATCACGTCTAGGAGTAACATGATATGAGGCACCCGAATCAATAATCCAAGTTGAATCCTGACATGCAAGGTTTATGGAATTATCATCACAAACAATGTAGACATTATTAACATATGCAACTGATGTTGTATCTTTATCATTTTTCTTATCTTTGTCTTCATCTCTTTCCCTTGATTGATCTCTCTTAAGGAACCTGCAGTTTCTTTTTATGTGACCCGCTTTGCCACAATGATAACATATCACTTCTTTTCTAGTCCTTGACTTGCTACGACTTTCAGAGTTGTCGCGTCTATAGAAGTTTCTAGATTGACTTCTTCCCCGTGACTCTGTAACTAGTGCTTCTGACTTTGAGGAAGAACCAACCAAACCACGTTCCTTTCTTCGAGCTTCTTCATTCAACATGCTCTCTTTAACTGTTGACATTTTCAACTTTCCACTTGGAGCTGAATTGGTCAACGTCACAACAAGGATTTCCCAATTATCAAACATGGAACTCAACAATAACAGCGGTTGCAACTCATCATCTAATTTAATTTATGCGGTTGTCAACTGATTCACTGTATTCTGAAAAATACTCATATGCTCTGCCATTGAATCCCCATCTTTATATTTCATATTCACCAGCTTCCGAATTAAGAAAGCTTTATTTTGCACATTCTTTCGTTCATACAACTCTTTTAATTTTTCCCACATCTTGTTAGCATCTATTTTCAGTTTCAACATGTGGATATACACTAAGATCCAACCACTTCCTAATCAACGCCACTGCATTTCTATTCATCTTCTTCCAGTCAGTGTCAGATTTATCTGCGGGTTTAGCAGTGTTACCCTCAATAGGATCATACAAATCTTTACTGTATAACATGTCTTCCATGAGAGTATTCCAAAGTGTGTAATTAGAAGAGTTGAGTTTAATCATATTGGGACCTTTATTTTCCTCCTCCATTTAAATGCACAAATCAAATAACCGAGCTCTAATACCACTTTGTTGGGAAAAACCAGAGATAATTAGCGATAATTATCTCAATAATGCGGAATATTTTTCCCCCACCTGTGTAGATAAATGGCCAAACAGAAAATACAAGAGCAATAATAATTGGCAAAAAATTAAATATGAGACAAACACAATTTTAACATGGAAAACTTCCCTCAAATTGAGAGAATAAAAATCACGGGACATAGTCTAGTAAAATCTTCCACTATAATAATTAATGGGTACACCAAGAGTCTTCCTAATAACAATAGGGAATATCAATCAACAATAACAACCCTATAACAATCTTTCACTAAAGTGGGTATGTCAAAGTAACTCTCAGAGAAGATAAAACTATTCAAATTATATATTAAAGTAACAAACTCGGTGGTAGGAATAACATACTAATTTTGTAAATCAAACGGAGCAAGTTTGCTACACACCTGTTACCACCACCGCAACCAAACCCTTATTTTTTCTTCTCCGGCAACCGTTATTCTTCCGTTGTTTTTCTGTGTATTGTTGTGTATGTTCTTAGGGATCTCTAAATCCCTTTTATTACATTCAAGTGGGTCAAGCCCATTAAAACTTTTTTTTATTTTTCTTTTTATTTCAATAATAATAATAATAATATTAGTAAAATTGGTAGGTTCCACATGGAGAGTGAGTCCACCCAACAAAATATTATCTAGATAAAAGTAGGATTTAATGATATATTAAGACTCTTGAAAGATTTAGATTGTTTTCCTAATATAATTTTTATATAAATAATTTTATTGATTATTTTCGTGATATTTGCTTTTACTAAAAGAAATTTTTTTAATTAAAGTTGTTGAATTCTTATTTAAAGTCTATTATGTTATAAAAAAAAAAAAAACTTAATATATTAACATTAACAGCAATAAACACTAATTTTTTAGAGACAAT
>JBBPBR010000001.1:43696409-43707146 GCA_037974775.1 Cicer pinnatifidum | reverse complement strand
TTTTTATGAATATATTCATACCTAATCAATTTTCCATTTTGTTTATTTTTCTACTGTAATTATTATTATTATTATTATTATTTTATCTCTTTTAAGATAGTATGTTTAACCGAAAGTTCATTGTAAACACTTTGTATAAATAGACTTTAACTATATTTTTTTTAATAAGATAAGAGTTTCTATTATTCCATAACATAGTATGAATTGAAAAAAAATATTATATATAAAACAAATTTTTTTACCTTACTCTTTTATTTCTCTTTTTCTCCTTTCTTTTTCTGTTTTTTTTTTTTCATTCTTTTCCTTTCTCTCATTCCTTTTTTTGTTGTTTCAATGGGAGACCTTCAAGACCCACAACAAAATCCTCGTCCTCCTTCTCTTCTTGTACCTCATCTTTTCCGAAATTGCGACCCTACCTATCATTTCTATATCCATCCAAATGAAAACCCTTCTCTTGTTTTGGTTTCACCGATCTTGGATGGTTCGAATTTTCATTCATAGGTCCGTGTTATGTACATTTTGTTAGAGATGAAGAAAAAATCCAGTTTTATTGATGGTACAATCAAGAAACCAGATTCTCAAGACTCCAATTTTTTGTTTTGGAAGCGTTGCAATACTCTCGTTATATCTTGGCTTTATCATTTGATTTCTCCTGAGACTGTGAGCAGCATTTTATGGATTGACGACGCTTCTTCTGTTTGGTAAGAACTCAAAAATCAATTTTCTCAAGGTGACTTTATTAGAATCTCTCAAATCACTTCAGATCTCTCATCCATCAAGCAAGTCGATTCTTCGGTTACAACCTATTTCACGAATCTGAAGAAAATCTCCGACGAGCTCTTCAATTTTCACCCTATTTCGCGGTGTTCTTCTTCTATATCTGGTTGTTACGACACCTTTACTACAGTATCTCAATGTCGAGATTACGATCTTATTTTGTCTTTCTTGCAAGGTCTCAATGACAACTACTATGTGGTTCATTCCCAAATTCTTCTTGTTGATTCTCTTCCTCTTCTTACAAATATTTATTCCATGATTTTGCAACAAGAACGTTAATTGAACATTGGAAACATTGGAATTTTGTCTGATCCTACTGTTTTGGCTGTTGACACCCGTAATTCCTCCGCTAAATCATTCCCTGGTAAACCTAAACCAAATTTTAAACCCAATTCTGGAAAACATCATAACCCTAGGTTATGCACTAATTGGAAGAAAACAAATCATACCATTGATAAATGTTTCTTTCTCCATGGTTTTCCTCTTGGGTACCAAACCAAGAAAGTGGTTCATAAAATTGATTCTATATCTCAAGACGATGTTTCCTCTATTCCATATTTCACTAAAAATCAAGTTCAAGGTTTGCTAGCACTTCTTCCCTCCACTGCTTCTTCTTCCAATTCTTCTCATGTTTCAACCTTGGTTAGCAATTACAACTTGCAATCTGCCTCATGTGATTAAGGTAATACAAAAAGTAAATTTTCCCATATTTGGATATTATATTTCAGTGTCACATATTATTTTACTACTTCTTATCTTTTTATACAAGTTACAAATTTATAAAACCTATTTTTGTTCAGCTTCCCATTGGAAATTTGACTTCGGCTTCTTATAGTGGCACTGTGGTTTTTAATGATTCAATTACATTATACAATGTTCTTGACATTCCTATGTTTTCTTTTAATATTGTTTATGTTAGTAAACTCCTTGAGTTTACACCATGTACTTTAACCTTTTCCAATACCTCTTATGTTATTCAGGATTTGAAAACTTTGAAGATGATTGGTAATGACACTTTTTGCCATGACCTATATGAACTAATTGATGTAGCTAAATATCACTAGAAAGGGGGTTGAATAGGGATTTTGCTGTTAAAAATTTCTCACGTGTTTTGAAAAGCTATCCTCTAAGGGAGGATGCGAATCGCGAGGATAGGAATTTAAACTTTTGAATGTAAGCTGAATAAAAGAGAGAGGGAATAGACAGTGACTCACACAACTTTTATACTGGTTCACCCAATGAAGGCTGCGTGCAGTCCTCACAGACTTATGAGATTTTACTAATGATCAAACTGATTAACCTCTCACAGAGGTTGATTACACTTTGTGTATTCTTTAGCCTCACCAAGCTTACAATCTTGTTTCTTACAAGTTCCAACTATTTCCAAGTGAAACTCACGTGGAAATTACAAAGTGATATGTGTATGATTGTTTCTCTTTACTTGAACACTTTCTAAAAAGATATTTCAATGATTTAGTGTAGGATTATAGAAAGTATAAAGAGACGATGGATATTGCTATTGATAGCTTTGAGATACTTGATATTTTTTATGCAATGTTGTTATGTGTCGATGATGATCATATTGCCTTTTATAGAGACTTTAAGGTGCTCTTTTCTAGTGACAAAAGCTTTATGACCGTTGGAGTCTTCAATCAAAAAGTACAAGGTATTTCCTCATATTTATGAGATTGCCATCCATTTGTCCTTGGACTGGTTTAGTCCATCCTCTTGCATGAGGTTCAAAATTCCTAGGAACTTGAACATGTGTTGTCCTTTTCTTTTTCCTTTATTTAAGACATGTAAGAGCTACATATTTATCTTGTTAGCTACTGCCTTTTTGTAGGTTAATGATGGGTCGTTTTCAGCATGTGAGAGAGATTTGTCTTCACACATTTTTTCATTAGTGGACTCAAATATTATGTCATCAACATATATTTGTATAATTAACATATCCTCTTTAAGAGTTTTCTTGAAGAGCGTAGTATCGATCTGTCCTCTAAAAACCCCATTTTCTTTTAGAAACGAACTCAACCTCTCGTACCAAGCTCGAGGAACTTGCTTTAATCCATAAAGAGCTTATGAGAGTTTGAACACATGATTAGGCTTCTTTTCATCCACAAACTCAGGAGGTTGGTTAACATATACCTCCTCATTTAAGAAGCCATTCAAAAAGGCACTTTTGACATCCATTTGGAATAGTTTGATACCTTTATTAGTAGCATAAGCTAAGAGGATTCTTATTGCTTCAAGTCTTGCTACGGGTGCGAATGTTTCATCATAATTAATTCCTTCTTTTGTTGGTTGTAACCTTGTGCCACTAATCTTGCTTTATTATTAATGACTTCTCCGTCCTCATTCAATTTGTTTATGAATATCCATTTAGTTCCAATGATGGATTTTTCCAGAGGACGGGCACCAGATTCCATACTTTGTTTCTTTCAAATTGTGAAAGCTCCTCCATCATAGCTTCAACCCATGATTTGTCACAAATTGCTTGATCAATTGTTTTGGGTTCAACTTGTGATATCATGGTCATGTTGTTAGTATTTTCTCTTAGATGATTTTTGGTTCTAACATCATCATCAGTATTCCCAATGATTAGATCAGGAGGATGATGCATGACTTTTTTCCATCCTCTTGGAGGTTGCTGAGAGATTAGATCAGAATCATCCTCTTTGTCTGGACTGGATGCTTGAGAGGATGAATGTTCATCTTCTTTAGATTTGTCTATATTTTCTAAACACAAGTCATCAAACTCATAAAAAATAACATGCATGGATTCCTCCACACTTTGAGTCCTAAGATTATATATTCTATAACCTTTTGATGACGTGGAGTAACCCAGAAAAATACCTGTATCATATTTTGGATCAAACTTTCCTAATTTTTTTTTATTATTTAGAATGTAGCAGTAACATCCAAATATATGAAAATAGGAAATATTTGGTTTTCGGCCCTTCCATAATTCATATGGAGTTTTGTTTAATTTTTTTTCTTTCTAATAAATGCATAATTTGAAACATAACAAGCCGTGTTGATAGATTTGGCCCAAAAGTATTTTTCAATGTTGGCTTCATTTAAAATAGTTATAACTATTTCTTGTAAAGTTCTATTTTTCCTTTCAACAACCCCATTTTGTTGGGGAATTCTTGGGCAAGAAAAATTGTGAGAAATACTATTTTCTTCAAAAAGATTTTTAAAGGATTCATTTTCGAATTCACCTCCATGGTCACTTCTCACCGAGACAATTTTTTATCCTTTTTCATTTTGAATCTTTCTGCCAAAATGGTGGAATGCCTCAAATGCTTCATCTTTATGTTTTAAAAATAAAACCCATGTAAAACGAGAGAAATCATCAACAATTACAAAACCATATCTTTTTCACTAAGACTTGGAGTTTTAATAGGACCAAAGAGGTCAATGTGAATAAGTTTAAGAGGATGATTTGTTGAAACAATATTTTTTGAGTGAAAGCTACTTTTATCTTGTTTTCCTTTGACACAAGCTTCACATACTTTGTCGTTCTCAAAATTAATTTTTGGAAGACCTTTCACTAATTCTAATTTAGCTAATTTATAAATAGTATTTAAGCTTGTGTGACCAGTTCGTTTGTGCCAAATCCATTTATCTTTATCAATGGTTATAAAACAAGATTCAGTAGCTAAATCATCCAAATATAGTTCATATAAATTCTTTTTTCTAAAGCCGGAAAAGAAAACTCTACCCGAGGATGAATGTTTAACCTCGCGTAGAGTAAGCTTAAAAATAACTTCAATCCACTATCACATAATTGACTGATATTTAGCAAGTTATGTTTTAAACCATCCATATACTGGACATTTTTAATTTTAGTATAATTATTTTTACCAATGATACATGTACCTTTTATTTGAGCTATATTATTGTTACCAAACGTGACCGATCCTCCATCCTTTATCTCCAAGGGAATAAAACAATGCTTATCCCCTGTCATATTCCTTAGCAACCACTGTCCAAATATCAAGGCTTTCTTTTGTTGATCAGAGGATGAACCTGTGTTAGAGTTTAAAAGTAACTTAGGTACCCATATAGAATTGGGTCCTTGTTGGTTAGTTTTTCCTTTTCTAAGGATTTTCCTTTTGTGATAACAAATCGAATCATGGTGCCCATGTTTACCGCATAATGAACTTTTTTTTTATGTTGTTAGCTTTCTTCTTAGCATGACAGTTTTTGAAAATATGTCCAAATTTTTTGCAAAAGGTGCATTTTGGCCCATCCTCTTGTTTTTTAGGCAAGAAAAAAATTTCATATAACTTTTGTGTTTGAGAACTTTTAAATCCAATGCCAACTTTGTCAAAGATTCCAGATTGAGATCCCATTATCTTCTGAAATGTTTCAGTAGATTTAACAAAGTTGGTAATGTCATTTTTTAGTTCTTCAACCTCTATTTTCAAGATTTTCTTTTCAGCGTCCTCTTCTGGAGGATGAATTCTGACATTCTTTTTGTTCAAAAGTGTTTGTTGCTCATATAATTTCTCATAAGATAGCTGCAAATCTAGAATGGTTTTTTCATACTTCTCATTCTTAGCTTGAAGTTCCTCATTGAGTTTCTATATTTCATAAAGTTGATTTTTGAGAAAACCACATTTATGAGATAAGTGTTTGAGTCATTTAAAAGATTGTCAAATTCAATTTCTAACTTTTCACAAACAGGACATAGTTCTGAAATGATTACCTTTTCAGTTTCTGATTTTGCCATGAGACAGAGGTTGACCTCCTCTTCCTTCTCTTGCTTAGAGGATGACTCATCAATGTCATCCCAAGTAATCACCATAGATTTATTTTTGTAAGGAAATCTTCTTGAGTTCCTTTTATTTAGAGGACACTCAGTTTTGTAATGTCCCATCTTGTTGCATCCCAAACAAGCAAAACAAGTTATTTGACTTTTGTCAGTTTTTTCTTTTTGAGGAGATTTTCTATCATGTCCTCTTCAATTTATCATCCTTTGAATTCTTCTGAAAATCGGAACGAGTTCATCCTCTTCCTCATATATATGATACTTTGAGCTTTCCTTTTTTATGATATCTTCAGTCTTCTTGGAGGATGAACTTTCTATTTGGCTGGATTTTAGAGCAATCATTCTTCCCTTTTTGCTTGGTTGGTCTGCAAAAACAATGGTTCATGAACTCTTAGAGTTTCAATTAGATCTTATAATTTCATGTTCACCAAGTCTCCTACTTCTGTGATGGCAGTCACCATTGGTCTCAATTCTTTTGGTAAACTGCGTAGGATTTTTCTTATCCTCTCTTAAACGGAGAATACCTTTCCAAGAGATCTCAAGTTGTTTAGTATGATTATTAACCTTGAGAACATTTCATCAATGGTTTCCTCCTCCTTCATTTCAAATAGTTTGAAATCTCTTACTCCCATGTCAATCCTCGCTTCTTTTACGGGACTTGATCCTTCACGATGGATCCTTAGAGTGTCCCAGAGTTCCTTAGCATTTTTGCATTCTTCAACTCTATCATATTCTTCCCTGCTCAAAGCACACGTTAGAAATAAATGAGCTTTAGAGTTTAGGAGTACCTTAGCATTTTCATCTGTCGTCCACTGTGCTTGAGGTTTCTCATTGGAGGTTGCGTCTGTGTTGTTGGTTTTGATGACGTGATATCCGTTTTCAACCACATACCACATGTTGTTATCTTGTGATATGAGAAATAGTCTCATCTTACTTTTCCAGTGGTAGCAATCTGTGCCATCAAAATAAGGAGGTTGGCTGGATGATCCTTCTTTAGGAATATACTTAGCTTTTGACATTGTTCCTTTTGAATCTTTTTCTCTTACACTATTAGATGTAATTTTCTATAGAACCTTGCTCTGATACCAATTGATGTAGCTAAATATCAATAGAAAGAGGGTTGAATAGGGATTTTGCTGTTAAAAATTTCTCACATGTTTTGAAAGCTATCCTCTAATGGGAGGATGCGAATCGCAAGGATAGGAATTTAAACCTTTGAATTTAAGCTGAATAAAAGAGAGAGAATAGACAGTGACACACATAACTTTTATACTGGTTCACCCAATGAAAGCTACGTCCAGTCCTCATACACTTATGAGATTTTACTAATGATCAAACTGATTAACCTCTCACATAGGTTGATTACACTTTGTGTATTCTTTAGCCTCACCAAGCTTACAATCTTGTTTCTTATAAGTTCCAACTATTTCCAAGTGAAACTCACGTGAAAATTATAAAGTGACGTGTGTATGATTGTTTCTCTTTACTTAAACACTTTCTAAAAAGATATTTCAAAGATCTAATGTAGGATTATAGAAAGTATAAAGAGAGGATGGATATTGCTCTTGATAGCTTTGAGATACTCGATCTTTTTTATGCAATGCTGTTGTGTGTCGATGATGAAGACCATACTACCTTTTATAGAGACTTTGAGGTGCTCTTTTCAAGTGACAAAAGCTTTATGACTGTTGGGGTCTTCAATCAAAAAGTCCAAGGTCTTTCCTCCTATTTATGAGATTGTCATCCAGCTGTCCTTGGACTGGTTCAGTCCATTGTTTTGCACGAGCTTCAAAATTTCTAGGAACTTGGGCATGTGTTGTCCTTTTCTTTTTCCTTTCTTTAAGACATGTAAGAGCTACATATTTGTCTTGTTAGCTACTGCCTTTTTGTAGGTTAATGATGGGTTGTTTTCAACATGTGAGAGAGATATGTTGGGCCATTTTCAATGATGTTGGATTGTTTATCATGATGTGAGAGAGATATGATGTCTTTTAAGACATGTCGTTTTTTATGAAAATATGTTTCCTTATCATGTTAACATTGATTCTGTTATTACTAATAATCATAATCAGCTTCCATTTCCCATTGCTTCTAATTTTTCAGGTTTATCTAATGAATTGGATAGTAATGTTGATGGTGATATGCCTGCCATTTTATCCCATCATGTTTGTCCTATTGTTTCTTATAATAATACTAATATGCTTGAACCTGATCTTGCTTCTCATGTCAATGATTCTATTTTACCCATCCCCCTAATTCTAATATTAGAACTTCTACTAGATCTAGAAATATTCTTGCCTATTTTTAATGAATATGAATGTTCTCTTGTTCCTCTTCCCAAGCCTTATATCCACATTATTTAAGGTAATCCTCATAACCTTAGTCACTTTTTATCTTATAATCACGTGTCTTGTTTGCATCGTTCTTATATTTTCGCTCTTTCTGCTAATCCCGATCCACGTACTTATAACCAAGCTATAAAATTTGATTGCTGGAAAAAAACAATGGATTAGGAAATTAATGCCTTACAACTTAATCATACTTGAGATTTAATTGAATTACCCATTGATAAGGATGTTGTTGGATGTAAATGGGTTTGTAAGACCAAATTAAAATATGATGGTACTATTGAAAGACACAAGGCTAGACTTGTTGCAAAGAGGTACGCTCAACTTGAAGGAGCTTATTTTTTAGAAACTTTTTCCTCTGTTGTAAAAATAACAACTGCTAGACGTCAACGACGACTTTTTGCATGGGAATCTCCAAGAGGATGTTTATATGCAACTTCTTCCTGGTTTTCACTCCCGTAAGCCTAATATGGTTTGCAAATTTAAAAAGTCAATTTACGATTTGAAACAAACTAGTAGAAATTGGAATCATAAGCTTACTTTAGCCCTCATTTCTTTGGGTCATGTTCAATCTTTATCTGATTATTCTTTGTTTGTTCAGAGTCATGCCTTTCATATAACTATTTTGTTAATTTATGTTAATGATATTGTGCTTATTGGAGATGACATTGATGAAATTCATTCCATCAAAGCTTTTCTTGATTCTACTTACAAAATTAAGGACTTGGGTCCACTCCAATTGTTTCTTGGTCTTGAAGTGACTCATTCAAAGAAGGGCATCTCATTGAATCAACGTAAATACCAAAGTATCAATTTACAAGAAAGGGGGGGTTTGAATTGTAAATTTACCTATTTCAAATTTACTAAAAAAATTAACTCAAGATTGATCTAGGTTGTAAAAAGCAAAAAACGGAGACATTCTTGGTTAGTTGAAAATAACAGTTTCAACTTATCTTTTTAACTTAATAATTGAAAGATTGAAAGTAAATAGATAAGGGAAGAGATATAACACACAAATATATCATGGTTCACCCAATATGAGTTACGTCTAGTCATCACAAATGTGAGATTTTACACTAAGTGTTCAACACAATAATGTTCTTGGTTTTCACACAACTTTTTGCAGATCAGTTTTGATCTTGTTACAACTTACTACCTTTCAATCTTAGAAAGGATTTCCACATATCTACCTTTTGATCTTTACAAAGGATTTACACATTACCTTTCATACACACAAAAATATTTTTATAAAAACTTCTCAAGCTATTTCAACACAATAGTCTTGGGTTTACAAAGTGACGATTTAAAGGGTATGACATAATCTGAATATACTCAACTCTTGTTTGAGAATGAATTCTGATCTTGGAACTCAGTAGTGATTAGAACTTAGAGCCAATCGAGAACTTGAATTGAAAGATGTTTGACAATCTCAAAGAATTTTGAATATGATTGCAAAATGAAGTATTGCTTGCTTTCTTGAGTTCTAATCTTTCCTTCATCTTGAAGTCCCTTTTATAGGCTTCAAGAGAGCTTACGACAGCTCATTTGTCAATTGGGAATTGTTCAGCTGTCATATGACAGTGAGTGGATAAGATCAATCATAAAGAAAGAATGTTATTGGATTTGACAACCTTACTTTTTGAAAATCAAGAACGTTCTTCGTTCTTGCTTTGTGGTAACTGAGTTTTGTCTTTAACCTCTTGCAGTGATCTTCATACTGAAATTTATCCTTTCATATTTTGAAGAACATACTAAAATGAATCTACAAGTTCTGAATCTGATCAAATTACTTTTTGAAAATATGAGACTTGTTGAGAATGTTCTTTGTTTTTTTAACTTGGTTTTGTTTCTTCTTTATTATGATCTGTTTTGATTTTCTTGGTATCTATCTTGATTAACACACTCAAGCAGACATATCAAATACCAACATGCACATAATCATAAATATAATCTTAATTACCATTTATTTATCATCAAAACATTAATTTGAGATTTTGTCTCAACATAAATTGCAATTGACTAAATATACTCAAATAAATAATATATTATATTATAACAACAATCTTCTTTTTTATAAATAAATTTAAATAATTTTAACAACTATAAACAAAATATAATTAAATTATTAATTTATATACAAAACACTTGAGAGTTGTTGTTATTCAAATCTGGAGATGGACACACAGTGGAAAAGAATAAATTTAGAGAATTCAATCTGATATGATATTTTAAAAAATAAAAAAGGTGAAAGAAAAGAGGAGTGGAAGCACATGATTGTGAAATGATTAGAGGGGCCGCATAAAATAAGTGGAAGGCAGCTTCTGTTTGACTGACCCCAAAGAAAGGTGTATAATGAATGTGAGTGTTACACATCACACTCCAATTCTAATAAGGGTAATCTAACATCCTCTCCCTTCACTTATTAGTTATTGCTCCATTTTGATGTTCTTTAAGATTTTTGTTTATATTTATTAAAAGAAACTAATAAATAGAAGAAAAAAAATTAATTTTATTATTATAAATGTAAATTAATACTTTAGAAATAATGTATATAATATTAATTGAAGAATTTAAAAAACTAATTAAAGTCATTCTACAAATAAAAAAACAATATTTATTTTAAATTTTATTTTATTTTATTTTTACTAAAATTACACTTATTGTAAAAGTGTTGGAGAGTATATTATAGTTTCCTTTCAAAAATAAAATGTTGCACACTCTTTCCATTTACTTCATTTTAATAATTGAAATATAAATATAAATAATATTTAATAGATTGAAGTATTTAAACTAAATTTTAAATAAAATAATTTGACTTTTCTAATAAATTTTTTA
>JBBPBR010000001.1:43680288-43695747 GCA_037974775.1 Cicer pinnatifidum | reverse complement strand
CCAAATAAATATTATAAATATGAAATGGAAATTTTATTTTTATTAGATGGTGTAAACATTAATACTAGTATTAATTGATCAATGAATGGATTGAGTAAATAATACTACCTCTATCCCAATTAAATTTTTTTTTTGGAGACTTTTGTATCTTATTTATAAAAAACATTATGACTATTAAGATACATTTATTATTTAAATGAATTTTTTATTTTTATTTAATATTTATCCTTGAAATATCAGAAAATATAATTGGTAGTAATAATTTTTGAAAAGTAAGTGTAATAAATAAGTTTGTATTAATAATTATGTTATAATTGGTAGTAATAGCCTCTCTAACAAAAAGAGACATTGTAGAGTGAAGCCATTACTACCCTTACGTCATTGACTTGCAATCACACTGAATCAATTTCACATCTTTTCTTTACTTTCTCCCAACGAAGCTTTGCTTTTTCTTCAATGGGTTGTGCTGGATCCTCTCATTCCAAGCCTGATGGTAATTTTTCCTTTCATTTCTCATAAACCTTTTTCTAATTTGCATTGCGTTTCGACAAATCTTCACGAATTTCATGTTGGGTCGGCGTCAAAATCTTTTCTTTCTGGATTTTGTTTTATAATTTTGAAACCCCATTTGGAAATTACTATAATTTTTTAACACGAAGAAAAACTCAATTTCATAGGGCACAGGCCAGATAATTTTTTTTCCTTGTATATATTTTATTTACTTTATTTATTTATATATTTATTTTAGACTCTATTTTTTTATATTTAATTTAATAAGATTGAAAAGCATACCCTTTGTGAACATTGATGGCATTTGTTTTTTAATATTAATTTTTCTTTTCAGTCTAATTTTGTGATATGATGTGATTTTGATTTGTTTGGTTGACGCTTATAGCTTTCTTTGGATAAGAGTTAGAATGATGTGGCAAATATGTGAATTCTACAATGTGCTGAGATTAAGTGTTTTGGTTTATCTCTCTTTCTTAATTGTTGTTTTGAATTTTTCTCTCTCTGATTTAGTGATTAAATTGAGGATGGAAATCGGTTCCTCGTGATTTCCATGTGAATTAGGTACTGAAATTTGGATTTGTATAATTGATAGGGTAAATAATTATTAATTAGTTCAATTCCTTTTTTTGATATTGAAAATAATTGGAATCTTTTATGGATATGATCCTACTTCTGTTTGGGTTAGCTTGGATCTTTGATATTTTTGTTGAATGGCTGTAGTTTACAAAGTATAGAATGTTTTTAGATGACGATTTTGCAGTTTTGTCAAATATCGGTTATGGCGGTGCCATGGCAGATTGCTGTGATGGATTTTTAAACAATTGCCATGGCAAATTTTTGAAGGATGGCGGCACCAGTGTTTTATGGTGGATATGGCCGCAACAAATGGCAGAATTTTGGCTTTCTGTCATGGTCTACCATCCGCCATTGATAACACTGATTATAATTTATGGTAACAATGATCCTTACCGTCATTCATCATTTCAGATGCTTGTGGTTAGATTTTTCATTTCATTTTGTTTTCTTAAAGTGGAACTATCTTTAGTGGCTTGTTCCTGATACCAATGCTCTAGTTTTAGAATTAAGTTTAATATCGGCTTCCGTATACGCAAACATAAACTTTCAAACAATTTTGACAGGGACTGTTAAAAAGATTCGAAAGCCTAAGCCTTGGAAGCATCCTCAGCCCATAACAAAGACTCAGCTAATACAATTGCGTGACGAGTTTTGGGACACAGCTCCTCACTATGGTGGCCGGAAAGGTATTATCGCAACTTGGTAAATTATCTTATTTGGAACCTTTTAAGCCTTATCTATGATTAAATTGGCTTAGAATGTAAGGAGTTTAAATGGAAATAATTGTTCACTGCATTACTCTGATTTCTTTGTTTAGATTATTTTTCCTAATTTAAATTAATCATTCAAGCTTGTCATTTCGCTTCAATGATCTCATTTAGTATGGTCGTCTCATAAGGATGTTATACAATAGGTCTGGTAATTATTAATCGTGTAAGGTAACATATAATTTCAGCCGGAACCGGTAATTCCATTAGTTCATATTCCAATTAGATAACACATGGAAAGCTGACCTTGAATCGTGAGTTGGTATTTAACTAACAAGAAGAAATGTGAAAATGTTTTAATGTTGTTAAATGGCGGCCATAGGTAATTTGTGAAGGGCTGCTTGGCATGGCAGCGCCATAGGTCACAGTGGCATGTTTATTCCGCCATCGACAACAATTGTCCCCTCTTATTTAGAGAGTTTTCACTATTGTTTGTTTTGTTCACATGATAGTGCCATAAATTTGGCAAAGAGATTTAAGTGTTTTATCTGGAATAACCAAATAAGAAGTTGGACATGAAGCTTCAACTTAAAGGGAAAAGATGGCTGGTTGTGTTAGAACCTAGAAGAGATTGAACCTTGTAGATTGACTCATTTGAAGTGCTTCATGTTGCATTAATAGAGGTTTTCAATAATTTCTTTATGGCTTAATCTCTTTTTAGCATAATTTATTTTCTAGGACTCATGGATAAAATGAAGAGTCATTCCTAACGTTATAGGAATGATCTTCAACTTCTAACTTTTTTTCTAATACTTTCATTTCAAATCATAATCAAAAGGCTTCATGCATTCTTGCAAAAGGCTTAGGTTTCACCAAGTATCTAGGAAATCAAGAAAACAAGTAATCAGCCATTGTATTTAGTTCTCAAAAATGATTGTAAAGTAACAAAATCTTCCTTAAATAATTAAGTTGCAAGGCGAAGAATGATGTTCAAACAAATTCCATTTCACAATACAACATCATAATTCTTATCCTGAAAAGGGGAAAAAAGTGAGGATCATATAGGTTTAGAAGATATTTCGGTGCAGATGATAATTGTAATGTGTTTCATTTCTGCCTTTATTGCTTTAATAAGTCAATTGAAATCCGCATCTGATTTTCCGGACAATAGAGATTTGGGATGCTCTTCGAGCTGCTGCAGAAGCTGATCTATCTTTAGCACAGGCAATTGTGGATAGTGCTGGGGTCATTGTCCAGAGTTCTGATTTGACAGTATGCTATGATGAAAGAGGTAAGTAATAATTAGTTCATGTTGCATTCAAATATTTAGTATTTACTATGTTTTCAATAAAATCATACATAAAAAATAGTTATGTTATATAATATGATTTAGTTAGCATAATTTGAATCTGTCATTAATACAAAGTTGAAGAACTCTGTTGTTTCAATTTCTTTTGATTTTAAAAGTCGAGTGGTGTTTAAGAAATTGGAAGTTAAAACGAAAAGGATGCAAAAACTTTTGTGCCAAGTCCATGAACCATGTGAGCACTACCATACTTTTCCCCTTAATTATCTGTGGTCCATGTATCATGTGACACCCTCCTTTATTGTGAATTATGGTGGTTGAACACATTGTACTTTTTGCTGAAAACTTGGTAGCCTAAGACTCATATTCCCTATAGTCCGGATAACCGCGCATTTACACTATCACGAGATCTCAACCATCTGATCTTAATCACACAACTTGAATTTCGGCTTTTGCAAAATAGGTCCAAAATGCAAAGTTGGAATATGGTCTGTCTAATCTTGATCAGATGGTTTAGATCTACAATAATGTGATTGCAGACAATCTATTTCTTAGTGGCCTCACCATTACCTTTCTCACCCTAGCTACAACATAATTGCTTCTTTTGAAGGGTCTTTAAGATTCTTTTACAAACTGCAAACAGGCTTTTGAAAAGTATATTACAGGAAAGTGCAGTAAAAGAGGTATAACTAACTTGGCATGGTGAGAGTGAAACTAATGAATCAAAATTATTAGCAATTTGGAAATGCTTGGAACCCAAATCCTCTACATACGGCTTTACCGTGAAACCGACGCTCTCTTAATCTAACTGTTTACAGCCAGCTGCACTGTAAAACCGATTTTAGAGGATCCAATTTAAAATGCTTGATTTAGTTCATGGAAATCAATGGTCATAAATTGTACCAATGCACCTTGTGTTTGTTAGGATGAGTCTATATAACATGTTAATTTGTTGTCGTATTTACCTCCATCAATGTTTTTTCTTGTTCTGATTATTGCTGCAATATTTACAGGCGCGAAGTACGAGCTACCGAAGTATGTTTTGAGCGAGCCAACTAACCTGATTCAAGACAGTTAAATAACAAGGAGTAAATATAGTAACATTCATGGGAAGCATATTGTAAATCATGTATATTTTTATCTCATTGATTTGGTAACTTTCATAGGGTAGCAACTTTTTTGCATTTCCAACTGTATTCACCTTTGAAATCTACCTTATATATGTTTCCTCAATCAACTGAACAAGAAATTATGTCTGTTCTGAATCAGATGATGACAAGTATCATCACTCTTTGGCAAATATAAACTCAATTGTGTATCTTCCTTTTCAGATGATTAAAGTGCAATAAGATAATGACTCAACATTTTTTTTTATTTGTGTTTCATAAAAAAACACTTATAGGAAAACCTTTACAACTAAATTTTTATATCAAAATTTTGTTTGTTAGATACTTGTTCACATGGCTTAAGACATAAGGCTCGTGAAGGAGCCCTTTCACTTCCTATATGAGAAGCATCAATAAAATATTTCATGTATGCATTTTAAATATGCTTCTAAAAAAACTATGGATCTTATGATTTATTAAGCATACTAAAATCTTTCATCTATGCAATTTAAGCTTTATTTAGTTCACTCATAAGAGCCCCACTCTTGCACCAATAATTTAACTGTTAGCCCTTTTTCATTGCTATATTTTAAATCTTTTATGTTGATCAATTTTATGGTTGTAATTTGGTCGAAAATATCACTCTAATAGTGATTTCTTATAAAGGTAATTGTTAGCATGACCCTTAAAATAACAAACTTTAGAATCATTGAAGAACACTAAAGATTCTACACATATTTGATTTTTAATTTAACATTGCAATCTTATTCATTTGTATATTTTAAATACTTTTATAAATTTTTAGGATAATTTCACATGTTTAATAATAAGACACAAAAACCAAAACTTCACTTCGAGATATAAAATTACAATTACACTTTTTTAAATACAAATTGTATTAGTATGTCATATTTAAGAGATGTCTATGGCGGATCATTATTATAGATATACACACAGATTTATTTTTAATCTTCATCGTTATCTATACTCTAGCATTAAATTTGTCATTTGTCGTGTCAAATTTTTTCTCTAAATTCTCTTTCTTTTCCTTTTTCTAACCCTTATGTGGCTCCTTCGAATCACCAAACCACTTTATCACACAATTCATAAAAAAAATGACTCATTTTTCATTGTACATAGTAATTGATAAGTACAACAATTCATGTGGATGATACATTGAAGTCATAAACAAATACAAGTATGAGAGAAAGATATGAGGTGCATAAGAAAATACATTAGAACTATATAAAATTTAGAAATAATGGTGTCTCAATTCTATAATTATGCAGTTGGATAAGATGCTTGCATTGCAATGCCACAAAGTCCTTCTAAAGCATCCACACCCCTTTGCATCCTAATGTACCCTTCTTCACCCCATTTAATTCCCCATGAGTTCTTAACCAACCAATATTCAATCTCATCCTCACTAACACCATAACCTACAACAGCAACACCATGATCCAACTCGGTTCCACAAGAACCAGTAAACACACCACTTCTGTAAAATTGAAAGTCAGAGCCACTAGCATCAATAGCTACAGAAACTGGTTGATTAGCCACAGCTTTTTGTAGTGCTAGCTCATCATTAGCAGGGACATCCTCATATCCAGAAATGGTAGCAACATGAATGCCTTCTTCATTTGCATTGCATGTTCCATCAATACCTTGATAAGGGTATTCAGCTTCAGTGCTGAGTCCATTATTTTGAATGATGAATTTGAAAGCATCATCCATAAGTCCACCCTCACAACCTTGGTCTTCACCACTTGTGTCACAATCAACAAGTTCTTGTTCTGATAAAGAGACTAAATTTCCTGTACTCAACTTATGAATTCCTTCCGTCGATGCAACAGCAGAAAATGCCCAACAACATCCTATAAAAAATAAATCACAACAACATTGATTTTTTTATTTATTTAAATTAACATAAACATTTGAAATTGTTTCATATCTCAAAACTATCATTAAGTCCTAAATGTTACTGGTTGGACCACAATGGCTTAATTTTTATAATTGAGGAGCTATTAAAATTACTTAAAGAAAAATATTAAGAAACCAAAACCACACATAACATAAATTAAAAGGATAACAAATGTAACTAAATCTCAATGATTAGATAAAAACTTACCACATTGACCTTGATCCTTCACAGGTGTCACTGCACCTTCTAGTCTCCAATCCACTGTGGATGGTACTGCACTCACATTTTTGTACTTAAAAGTAGTTGTCTTTGTGTTTGAGCCATCTAAATAAGCATTGAATTTGTTTCTAGATGCAACAAACTCATGGTTAGTGAGATCAGCAAATTCATTAATACCTAGTTTGTAAGATTTATTTCCAACATTGTTGGAAACTTCAATATAATTCACATTTTCCTTAAATATCCCAAAACGTTTCTCCCTTTCTTTTGCATTCTTGTAAACTTTTCCATATTGTCCCATCCATTGTTCATGCCTCACATGCATAGAGTCATCTTGTAGATTGCGAGATGTGGCTTGAAAAGCCCACAATCCCAAGCAAAGAACAAATGCGAATGAAAAATAATGCATTTGATTATTGGTAAATGTGACAATAATGAGAACAAAGTTGATTAGTTAGTAGATGAATGTGAGAATGAAGTGTTGTGAATTTACCAATATTTTTTCTTGTATTTATAGGCAAGTTAAGGTTGAATTGAATTTTACATTAGTTAATCTTTTAGTGGTCAAAACAACTTTATTTTCTACGTACATGTGAGAATGTTTTGAATAAGATCCCTTGTGGAAAGCGTAACGCGAAGGCTTTTTGTTTTGTAATATAAAATTGGAAAGAATATCACAATCAAAACACTTTTTGTTTCACGGCAACTAAGCATGGTTAAATAAACGAATAGTTAAGGAGATTAAGTTAATTATATATTATTACAACATATTCAAATCCATTGCGGCTCAAACATATAGTAGGACCTTCCCTCATATTAGCTGTGACGTAAGTATAAGTCATAAATTTCATTATAAATCATAAATAAAATTGATGGGTTTCCCTTATACGAGGTTATTTGTCTTCTTGAATCTAATATTTTTTCTATAAAAAAATATTCCAGCATATATTTAATATAAATTTATTATACAACTTTTAATGGGTTACAATTTTTTTTTAAATATGAAATGAAAATTTTAGGCGATGGCTGATCCCGCTCTCCACTATCCTATGATCTGATAGTAAAAAATAACAACTTAAGAATGAAAAGATGAGATTAATAAATTTATAAAAAATTTCAATTCAATAATATTTTTTTACATGTTTTAAATATACAAGGAGAGATGGATGAAAGACCATCAATTTTTAATTAGTCTAATTGTGGACCGATATCTTGTCTTGTCTCAAAGCACATAAATTTGATTCATAGTTCGGTTAAATGAGTGTACTTAGAGAAGATAAAAATTAGAGACAATTTAATTTACAAAAGAATTTAATTTAATTTAATTAGTATGCAAAAATTCTACAACTATATTTTAATCATATCTTATTTTATTATAAATAATTAAATAAGTTTTTAACTACTATAAAATTGTTACATTTCACTTTTAATTCGTGTAATTTTTTTTCCACACTTTTTAATCCCTACAAATACAAATATCACATTTTTCAATTTTAGTCGTTACTATAGACACTAAAATTGAAAACAATAGTATTTATAGGAATAAAAAGTGCAAAAAAAAAAATTAGTTGAAATAAAAGTGAAATACATTAATTTTACAGGGACTAAAAAATTATTTGATCCTATTATAAATATATGTAAAATATTTTAAAGTTTAATTGCAATTTTAATCCCTTATTTTTATCAATTAGTGAAATCGGTCCCTTTATTTTGATTTCCAATAGTTTCTTGCTATTCTTTCTACTTTTTTTAAAAAATTTAATTAAAAAATAATGATGTGACATATTTTAAAAAATAACATATAATACAATTATGTTGAATGATTAATACACATCAAATTACAATAAAACTCTATAAAAAAATTATTTTCAACTTTTAAAATTATTTATTTTATAATTTAATTAATAACATTAACATATAAATAATTAATACATATAAATAGTTTTATATCATAAAATTATATGTTACGTCATTTAAAATACATTAAATCACCATTTTCTTTCGTACAAAAACAAAAAAAAATCAAAACTATTAAAGTTTAAAATAAAGACATCAATTCTACGAATTGATAAACACAAAGAAGACTTATACCACAATGAATCTGTACTTTTAAATGATGCGTCAAAAATGTAAGATATGATTGGATGTACATATCTATGTAAAATAAGTATTACATAAAAATAAGACAATTCATGAAAAACCTCGTGGCGATAGCTTTGAGCGCATCGGAGTCCAAGATCTTATTACTGTCAGTGGGTTAGAAAAAAAATGGGTAGAAAATTTAAATTTTAGGTGACACCAAAAAACACTTTCTCGAATGCAAAGCCAATAACTGTTACATTAATGCATTAAACACATTTCCTCAAGGGGAAATTGTTTCTATATATTTGGTGATATTATAAACATGTGTATATCGAACAAAAATAAACATCGTTAAACAACTCTGAAATTAAGAAGATTTGTGTGCCTAGCATGCATGAATGCCATAAGGTTCCAAAGAAAACAGAAACCTTACGGCATTCACATTCAATGCCGTAGACATTGCAGTTAGACAGTGTTTAAGTTGGATATAAATTAGAAAGCTCACATAGTGACTTCGACAAATCAAAATTCAGAATTTGTATCATTCCAATCTCAGTTGACTGCTGAAATCACCTATACGACAATCTCTATCATATGCTCTAGAGTTTACTCTCATCACACCACAAGGAAGAGAGAGATAAAAATAATTGATGTGAGAGATAGAGTCGAGGAAAGTGGAAACAGCCCTTGTACAAGAAGAAAAAAAAGAAAATCATAACACATTCAACTATCTGGAATGCAGATTACACGAAACACTTAAAACTAAAATAGAACTAGATCTACATAATGCATAATCTTCAGTCACAAAGAAAGTACCATTGATGAGTTATCCTGCTAGAAGTAATGTCCCATGAATATTGTAATTCTTTTGTGAAGATGGCTTCATACTCTCTTGAAAAATGAAAGAATATTGCCCTGTTTGGGATCCTTTGAGTTTGCTGCTTTCTTGCTTCCTCCTTTTCCAGTAGTATTTGATGTAGCTGCTGGCTTCTTAGTTGCCGGTGCACTGAAAATGCAACGAATAAAGTTAGTCTTTAATAACCGTCAACCTTAAAACTTGCCATAGATTAGCAAACTTTTTTTTAAGTATTGAATGTTACCGAATTTCCATTCATTCAGTCCAAATGTATGGAGGATAACGAAGGATAACACCAACCTGTTGACAGCATTGGTAGATGCATTATTGTCTGCTTTCTTTGCTGGAACTGTATCAGCTTTCTTTGCTGTAACCGTGTCAGCTTTCTTTGCTTCTGTCTCCTCCCCCTCCCAGACTACTTCAGTTACTGAAGAATAAACATAACTAAGTGACAAATACAAATATATAATATAAAAGATTATAGCTAATGAATTTTTTTGATAAGGATCACCCAAAAATCATGCACATATAGCTGAAATTTTCATAAAGAACTAGGTTCAAAACATAAGTGCAAAATTAACATATTATAGTCATTCATAGTCATGTGTAAAGTTTTTAACTTTTATGCTACAAGGGGAAAAAGAACATGGTGAGTTGATACAATGCATTTAAGTATATACCTTCTCTTCCTCGTTCATCGATCCTTGTCTTCATCACTTTTCGCCTCTTAGGTGAACCTGGAGTTGCCTTTTTTACACTATCCTTATTTACACAAATTTCGGGAGTACTACTCTGCAACTTATCAGTAGATGATTTCCCAGTATTTGTGCACTTGCTGATAACTGATAAATCTTCTCTTGGTGGTTGGAAAACTTTTTTCTCAGTTGCTCTCTCTTCCTTAACCATTGATTTATTTTCTATCGGAACATCGAAATTCAAAGTGGTTTTCTCTGAAAACTTCTTGTCATTTTGCCTGGAATCTTGAGATGACTCTTTACTAGGGACATCAGGTGATGCTAAATTTACGACAACTTCATCTTCGTCTTCATCTGAGAAATCAAAGACAACCCTCCTTTTCCTATTGGATGATCTTCTTAAGGTGACACCTTGATTATCATCATCACCACTGTCACCCTCTTCTGCTTCATGAGCACAAGCTTGTGCATTTTCAGTAGCTTCTGAAAAAATTAATTGTCAGTAAAAATATGCAAAGTGACATAACTACCTATTTAATTGTAGTAGGTATAATCATACAAAAGGATCTGAAAATCTAAAAATAAAACATATTCAATAAACTGGAATGGAAACAAACCAGCAGGATTTGTAATCATGTTGCTATTTTCGGCTGGCACAGAGCAAGGCTTGAGTTTTGCAGATGGACGACCCCAAAAGCTTGCCAACGAATTTCCAGTAGCAGAGCCACTTTTATCAGCTTGTATTTTCTTTTTGCCTGTGGGCAAGGGAAGGGACTTTTCTTTCTCTGCAGTAGGTTTATTGATGTTAACATGAACTCCTGTATTCCCTGTACCGTTGCTTTCACTCTTGACATCTTTCACCACATTCTGTGGTTTGAGATCAACTTTAGCAATAGAATTGTGAACTGTGTTTTTTGGAGGTTGGGGAATGATGTTACTCTTTGTTGGTGCCAAGCCAGCTACAGTTTTGATTTGTGGAGTGGTAGAAACTGCCGGTTGACTATCCACATTCCTTTGTACAGATGAATTAGATATCCCACAGAACCTGAGAAATATGCTAGTTAGCTTCCAGGAAACCCCAAACACATATATAAATGAAAACATCATATCTCATGTAAAGACAAGTATAGGACAACAATGCATAAACGACCATTCAGAGTTAAGACTGAGCAGCTGGAAGTAAAAGAAAATTGTTATAATCATTTTCACTAACCACATTTTTCAATTATGAAGTTATTGTGGAAATTAAACCTTAAAACAGAAAACGGGTACTGACAGTGGATTGAGATATTAGATTGATTATTTGGACTAACTTATTGCATAATGATGTAATGAGTTAAACACTGCAAAATCAAATCGCCACTTTTTTTCTGGCTACAAAAGTCACCTGATTTTAAATTTTAATATCAAAGACTCTCCAATTCATAATAAGCATTATCAGAACCACTAAACAAAACAAAACACAAAAAAAGAAAACCTTTTTCCCTAATTTTTAAAGCAATTTGTTTTCATCTCTCTTTTTTAAATGTTCTTTGCTATTACTTATCCTGGACAGATGCATCACATTATCACATCATGCTGTCTTTTACGGTTTACCTTTTCCTAGCAAAATAGAAACAAAAATCATATCACATTATTTACATTCTACATTTTTAGCACAAGGGGTGGGAAAGGGGTCTTCCAGCGAACCTGAAACATACACCAAAGCAATGGAAAGACTTGGTTGAGAGTCCAATGCCATTATTTATTTATGAACACTAAGTTGGTTCTCCATCATTCCAATAGTTGAGAGCATATTCAAAAAGCAGAAGATGGAAGGATCTTAGTTTGGTTTCATGAATTTTCACTAACTGAACTTCTTTTGGGTCATTTTATGAAAAGAAATGGCAAGGTTTTGGAACAAGTAATAGTGATTAATTGGTCACTGGGAACAATTTGAGTCCATGTATCATTGGGAAATTATTATATAGTCAGATCATACAGAATATAGTTTAATTTTTAATTATTGTTTTTTGTAAAAGTAAAATCTACGTAGTTTCTTTGCAATTCACAGAAACCTTTCCAAATTTTTTTTGGTCTCTTGTCAAGTGTACAGAAAAGATAAGTGCTGTAACCCTCATTGGCAAAGAGAACCAAAAAGAAAATTTGCCAGTTCAATATGAGTGACTGTGACACCAAGTCAGCTGGCACAATTTTGATAAAGCAATCAGATTATTTCATGAAGAAAGCATTCCCATTAACATGAAGACTTGTTTGAGCAACAACCAATAGACAAAACTGAATGCATATATAATAATGCTATATTCACATTCATTACCAAAAACAAAATATACTACATACATATTCCGAAGACATGACACCTACCTATTGTCTCTCAAACAATTATCAACCGAGGCAGGCTGCTTGAAGAGCTCCTCTGCTTGAATGAATTCCGCATTCCAAAGCACAGCTGGATCCTTTGGAATGCTGGTTTGCACACTATATACCTGGACTGAGCAACTCCCATCAAACTCTTGCTGTGCTTCTGCATAAAAAATGGGAATTGGTTTCAAGTTACTCCTACTTCCTAATATTTGCAAGCCACTCCAGAGTGACAGTATATTTTTCTCATAACTCATTCACCAACAATGTTTCCAAAAATATTAACTGAACAGCTTAACCGAGTTTTCAGGATAAGCAGTTCTTTAAATAGAGACAAAACTGACCATACAAAACTGGTGGGTCAGAAAATCACTAAATTGATTCATGTCCTGGTTTCAGCTAGGAGAATTAAGCAACACAAATGACTTCAGATTTGTTGAAAAACATGCCTAACGAAAATCAAAACTTCAATTGAAAAATAACATCCATCAGTTATGTTTTTTATAGCCTGGCCCTAAAAGCTTGACACTCAAACCAAAAAAACAAGCATATACTAAACAGACAAAACTATGAATAATACACACCAGGTTTACGCAATAAGAATTGAGGTATTAAACAAGAGAATTATATCATATCAAATCAAAATATCTTACAGCAAAGGTTTTAGTAGTAGAAAAATCTATCAATAAGGGTCTGCTTGGGAGAGAGATTTTGTAGGGGAGGGGAAGGGAGGGCTTGATTTTCTTTTTGAAATTAAGCATGCTATACAATATTTCTATGAATGAATGAAGTGTGATTGAAATGTTAAGTAACAATATATCATGTCATTCTTTTATTTTTTTTAAATCTCTAATATATATTAAAATATAGACTTCATCTTCTAAAACCTTCCAAAATCCTCCTCCCAAACAAACGTAAGGGAAAGTTAATTTTCATTTTTCATTGTCTTGTAAATTCATTCATAATCTATGTAGCACTCAAATTAAAAGTGTGTCTGAAACCAAATTCAAACACTTTCATTTTCTAAATTATTACTAATATCAATGTGTCAATGTTGTGTCTGGATTTCGTGTGAGTGTCAATCATTGATAGCTCATAATTGCCACTACTACTATAGTCATTTATTATACTTAAGAAAGATCAAGTACCTGCAAGTTTTTGTCCAGTAACAAGTCTTATGTGGTAGCTGGGAATAGTACTCTTTAACCAGCCAGACAAAGCATACACCACTTCCAACTCACCCTCATGCTTTTCAACAAATTCATGAAGCAACCTACATGCAACAAAATTTTCAACTGTTCACATACTCATACCACAGTAAAAAAAATCCAGTAATGTTACAAGGCAAAGCATTTTACCCATTTCTATTTTTTCGAAAAGAAAAAAATTAAAAAGCATACCTCTTTGCTTCATTGGATGATATAAGATAACTGCGACTCAACCACTTGTACGAAACCTAAAAACAACGCAACGATTAGAAATCAAACTATTTTTTACGAAATTAAATAAATTTAGGGAATTCGACAAAAACCCTTCGAAATTCAAACCAAGAGGAAAAGTAAGGGGAAAAAATGTTTTTTTTGGGTAAAATAAGTAGAAGAAAAGCGATTCGCAAATTCGAGTAAATAGTGAAACTGAAGTTGCATAAGTAACAGGAAACATTGGAGTAAAATTGAAAGGGGGCAAGGAGAGAGAGAGAGTGAAATACCACTTGAAGTTGATCGGAGACGAGAGATTCGATCTCTTGAATCAACGATAGGGTTTCGGTTTGCGACATCGGAATAGAACGACGGCGAAAAGAGCGTTTCGGGGTTTTCTTCTTATTACATTCGCTTTGATTTCCCGCCAAGATAAGAAATGGTTCTATTTATAGCTTGTGCATTATTTGCAATTTTTTATTTTTATGTAAGAGATCAACTTATCAATGTCAAACATTTTTACTTTTATTTTTAATGATTAATGATTATGATTCACTTAATTTGAAGTGCATTTTAATTTTAATATCATAAAAATAAATACTTTGAAACCAACAAATTGAAGGATTAATTGAAGGATTAATCAGTGGTTTGGAAGGAGGTATTGGGATTCCATCCCTATTATTAACATTTGTTTTGCTTGTTACAAATTAAACACTATCATTTTTCTATAAAAAAATCAACTAAAGTGATAACTTTCAATACCATGTCACTCTCTTATTGGTGGATCCATATTATGTTGTTAGACAAATTGCCTATAGTATTTAATTTAATTATATTTGTCAGAAAAATACTATTTCAATACACAATATTTGACATTATATATATTATTCTTCGTATTTATAGGATTAATAATATTTTTTTAATAATTAAATCATTTTTTTTTAACACATACACAAATTTATACTATTAATCATTTTAAATATTTTATTAACCACTAAAATGTAAGATATTAACTACTTATTTTATATAAATTTCATTAACTATTAAAATGCTAATTAACATTAACCACTTTAGAATACTACAATTTTGTAGTTAAAAAAATATTATAAAATAATTAATAACATATATTTTAATAGTTATTAAAATATATGTTTAATAAATTCGTCACAACATACATTTTAGTGATTAATAAAATATTCAAAACAATTAATAATAAAATGTTTATTTTGTATTACAAATGAGTTTTATTTTTCAGAAAAGAAAAAAAAGAATAAAACACCATATATATTGTGGTTGTGTCAACTTTCGTATTCCAATAACACACCATATATTTGTTGATGTTACATATACGTCAAACACACAAAAAAAATGTTACAAAGACAAGATCACCATATATCTCCTACATATCTAATGTTACAAAGAATGGCATAGCATGTCACTTCTAGTCCCTTGTAAAAACCTAATAGTCACCATTTGAGCTTGAAAATCCAATCCCTCTCAAGATATTCAACAATGCAAGTTCCACCCAAGTTCAATTTCTCATAAATAGCAAAGTCCATCCTGCACTAAAACACTGTTTTTTTCCTATTTCTTTTAACCGAACTATTTTTCATTGACGCCTCTTTCATATGCCAAACCATTCTATGCAAGTTTCTATAATCATTAAGTATCAGAAGTCCTTTTTTTTTTTTTTTTTTTTTTT
>JBBPBR010000001.1:43667373-43680177 GCA_037974775.1 Cicer pinnatifidum | reverse complement strand
TTTTTTTTTCTCTCTCATGTACACAAGTAGTCTTTAAAAATTCACATGCTACAAATAGTCTTCAACATGAAACAGTCCTAAACAAAACACATGTTATTAATAAGCTATTTATTTTTCTACAAGCCATCTTCGCCCTGCATTTATTTTGAAGATGTACAAGATTGGCCAAAGACTAGGCAATAATATGATACAAAGTGCTAAAATGCTAATAAGCATATAATTTGGTACAATATTTTCGTATAACTTCGACACTATATTGTTATCTCTTGATTTATACGAATAAATAGAGTTCATCATATGCTTCCCTACAAGTAGAATAAACATCAATATTAGTAACTTCATATGAAAAACATACAAATATCAAAGTCTTAAAGACATCTTGGACTTACCCTGCCTTCCCATAAAAAGTGGGACTGTAATTGTATATGAGATTGTCGATTAATTCTTGAGCATCTGGTCTGGCTAAGGATTTCCTTGCTTCACTGGAGCCGAATCGACGGAAGTAGTAAAAATATCAAGTTAGTTACTGATAAGTGCAAGAACAAAATATAGTAAATGTTGGAAATGCTCAATAATTCTTGATAGTTATTGAGACCAAAAGCAAGTCTTTAGTATGCGACTTTCTTGTCTGCGTATATAACATTTTTTTTTATAGAAAACTAATTATGAAAAGTAATTTTTTTATAGGCCTAAAACTAGGGTCTTATCAAATTCTTGAGTCCTAACCTGACCAAAAAATTTGCAACATATTGAGTTGTCTGAATAGCATCCTCAGTATGTGGAATTGTTGGTGAGCTCCATCCAAATGGATTTTTCTATGGCATTAGTTATATATAATGTTAGATAGCTAAAATAAAGATGAACAAAATGTGGTTCAAGAAAATTTAGAAAGTATTTGGGAATTGAAATTAACAATACTACAATCATAAATTGTACACATGATTTTTATTAATCACCTCTGGATGCCATTGGAAGCCGGTCACCGGATACTTTCGTGAACGAATCGTGGAAACATAAACCTAAAATAGTTTTAGATTTCATGTAGGAAACAAAGTGCATTACAAGTTATGAATATGTAAAAGGATGAATTTATTAACCAACATAATCTAATTTACTAACATTTGTCTATAAAAAAAAAATCATTGAATACCTTGTCTTCTTCGTCGTTGCTAGTTGTCAAGATCTCAAAAAAACTAGATAAGTTTTGATTAGCAAGAAACTTTGTTGGGGATACACCATACTGTCATGAAATCAGATATAAAAAAAAATGTTACCAAATTTCAAATATATATCTGATAAAGTTCATTATATTAAAGTTTGTTTTTCAAGAACTAAGATAGAGTCAACAATAACAAATTTGGAAAAATAAAAGCATACAAGACTATGTCATGAACTACAATACTCCAATGGTTGATCTCATTGTTGTCAATTGTAGATCACAGAAAATAGCGATTTGTACAAAAAAATATTGAGCAACACAACACTGTGTATTAAATAGTGTATTGCAAAACAATAGCGATTTGTTGAAATTTTTCTACGCTAAAACGCTGTAGCACTGCAATGTGGATCTAGTAGATAAAATAAATATATACACTCACCGCATGATTTTGCCTGGCTAAACAATCTGTGCTCAACTTCTTTAACAAGTCTGGAGGAAACCTGCAGAAAAAAAAGATAAGTGATTAATAAGTTGCATATTAAATTTAGTTACCAAATGCTAAGGAACCTATAAATTAAACACTTTTGAATGATTAAAAAATGTAACTACTAAAAATGTTTCTCATGGTATAGGAAGAAAAAAAAGACTATTTAAAAGATTGTTTACCTTTGAAATACAGTTCCTTCTAGATTTGCATTCTCCACAAATTGAAGAGTACTTGCTTGATCTTGTGCTTTAAATTCTTCAAGTATATTTTTGTCCTATCATATAAAAAATAAAAACAACAGTCAAACTTGTATACATGTACTTTCAAGATTCTTTTTGCCATCTCCTATTGTGAATTAAAAATCTAAGAGTAACTATGAACATCAATGTTCACTTCACTAGGCAACAACAACATAATAAGATATCATATAGACTGCATTCACTGAGGAACTTACGCACATCATATACGACACTGATTAAGACCGTTAAACTGGAAAAATCAAACTGTGATGGGTGGCTTGCAAACTGAACTAAACCAGTTGAGTTCAGTTTGTGAACTATCTGACACGATTTGGTTTAGTGCGGTTCTGTTTTGTATGACGGTTCGGTTTTTTATTTATTTTTAATAGTCTTAATAGTTGGTTCGGTCTTTGGTTTTTTTAACAATACTAATATAAGTTAATATTAACAAATTTGGTACAGTTGGACTCACAAAGAATTTGTTCAGTTCAAAAAGGTATTATTTAGTTTTTTGTAAAAGTAGTATGATTCCATAGGAAAATACAGAACCGGTGCACCAAATTTTATACCAGTTGATTCATGATCAACCATTAACAGTTCAATTTGGTTTTACCAAATTATACATAGATAAAAAAGTATAAGAAAGCTACTCACTCCGCTTATGATCATTGTTATAAGTTCAAAACCTAAGCAGATGGCATATAATGGGAAATTGTCTCCAGCATCATTTTTCTCTAGAGCTTTCTGCACCAACAAATACAATTTCATATATAAAATTCCAAGTTCATAACTTCATCCATAAACAAAGCATTTACTAAAAAAAAAAACAAAAAAAATCCATCAACAAAGCATACCTTAAATATTCTTGCAACAGTTTCAAAATATAAACCACTGTTAACCGATCCACCAGTGAAGAGAACTCCGTTTACCAAATCGAGCTTCTGCAATGATTCCAAAAAATGTAGTACTCAATATCATCACAAACATTTCTAAATCACCTTAAGTGAAAGAAAAAAAATATTATTCTTAGATGTATACGTGTCACTTTCAATAAAATATCGTTTACTTTCCATTTATTATGATGGTAAATACAACAATATTCGACCATAATAATTTAATAAGTTTTTTTAAATGATTATTTTAGATTAAGTAATTGATACAATTCAGAATTTAAAAAGAATATTATATAGTTAATTTGAAACATTTTATTGAACATTTATAATTGCAATGAATACCTTTAGAAGTTTCTCTGTTGGCTCATTATAAATGAGGGGAACAACTCGAGCTCCGGCGGCCTCCACAAATTTGACGTAGGAAGCAATAATGAAGGAAGCACTAGTAGCATTGCTGAGGCGGCCGGAGGCACTGTCGCCGGGATGACTGAGAATTCCGATGACAGGCTGGTAATAGAGGTTTGGATTGGGGGCGGAGCAATTTACCGGTGACGAGATAAGCAAGTCACGGTGGAGTTGACTTGGGAGAAGGATTTCTGAGTAGGATTTGGTGAAAACAAAAAATTGGAAGATTGCAATAAGGTAGAGAAACAATAGGACTTTGTATGACATGTTGGAAAAGTGAGGAGTGCTGTGGAAAATTAATGTCACAACATCACCACTTTATGCATTATTACCCCTTATAACATAAAAACAAAAATAGAATTTGTATAATTTAAGATTTAAAATTGTAAAAAATATGATTTTTATTTTAAAGTAAACTTTTATTGTTTATTTTTTTTATAAATATTCTTGTGACACTTGTTAGTACGATTCTTATAGAAAATAGATATTAACTTTTAAGTATTATTTAGTTTAATTAATGTTTTTTAATTTATTTTTTTATATTTTGAGATAAATTAATAATATTGATAGAGGTATATTTAAAACAAAAATGATAAATAATATTAATAATTTGAAAGAATGTTTATTTTTGGAGAGAGTATTTTTTTCTCAAAAGTATGTTTATAGTTAAGATCAAAAGGTACAAATTAGTGTCTTTTTACCCCTATGGAGAGACAATGTTAACATCACTTTCACTGGGTTACTTCACTAATCCCTCCATTCTCTTCATAGAGGAAATCTTCACTGCTTCCAAACTACATTCGTACTCATTCCATTCCTTTAAGGGCCATTTCAAACTAAATTAAAAAAGACAAAAAATATAACTAAAATAAAAAAATAAATCTAAAAGTTAAAAATATGGCAGAAAAATTGGAATTTGCTTTAAATACTACTACTACCTGTAGCTGTGTTCAAGCAAAAATTAAACTGGTGAATTATAGCATGCTTAAAAAAAGGGATCAGTTATAGTTTGAGTTCTATTTTAAAAATAGAGACGTAGCAGTATCTAATATGTATTTGACTCCGTTATCTTACGGATATTTGCCATATGTACTTAAAAGTATCAGAATTTATATTTTTTTTAAATTAATTTATCTGATATTTTTGTAATATTTCATATACATATCATATGAAAGTCAAATAAATATAAATGGTGAGATAATTTTGTTTACACATTAAAAGAGATATTCATGATCCGCTTTAAGATAGTAAAATATTTCTTTTAAATTGTTAGTTATTGAACAAAATTAATATTTATTTAAATTTTTTAATGATATTTTACTGATATTTTAACACATAAATTAAAATATATTATAAAAATTATGATCATTATAACTATATAATTTTTTTAATAAAATTTTTACTCACATATTCGAAGTGTGTTGTGTTGTATTCTAAATTTTAAAAATCTCATTTATCCCTCTGTCCGTATCCATATTACACTTGCATTTGAACTATATATTTGAGTTTCATCTGAACATGAACATGTTGTCTAATAGTCGAATTTAAAACCTCACAATTATATTAGTTAATTATAATAAAATTTATTATTTTTCTAAATAAAAATAAAAAACATACTAGAGATATAATTTATAAAATCATTAACACTAATAGTTAAGACCACTATTCTAACGATAAACAAGAAATAAATTGGGCATATTTATGCTTAATTGTGATTCGTTGAGTAAGAATTCGTTTTTTAGTCTCTTATTTCGAACTCTATTATGGCATATAGTAGAACAATGATGTGGCATATAGTATTCCATTTGGTATATGTGACGTGTAATTTTAATTTATGTGATATAAATTCAAGCTTTGACTCATCGATCAACATTTATTTAATTTTTTATTTTAAAAAATGAGCTCATCCTCGTCATCTCTTCTCCCGCAGAAAGCGGGCAAAACTCTTGCCTTAGAAATTAAAAAACCTTTTTTTCAAAAGGTAGTTAAGCCTTTAAACAAAAAATAGTTTATACTATTATTTGTTATTAACAAGAGTCTTATTAACATGTATCTTTAAAATATTAGTTAAAGTTTTCAAAAAATACTTTCTCCATCCTCTTTATAAACACCTCTTACATTTTTCATATATATTAAAAAAAAATATAAATATATTCATTTTGTATGTAAATTTTGTTACAATGCATTTTATGTTAATGTATTTAACTTTAACTTTCTACCTCCCAAGATAAATTAATAATATTAATAAGGAATATTTTTGAAAAAAAAATAACAAATGCATCTAATAAATTATATAGAGGCTTCCCTGCGGTGAGCATGAATCCGCAATCACGCAGTCGGCCATCAAGAACCGTCTGAACTTGATTAGCCTGCAGGAAACCCGTATTCGCCAAAGACTAGACAATAAGTAAATAAACAACACGATACAAAGTGTTAATAATAAGCATATCTTCTAGTAGAATGTTATCATACAACAATGATTGTGCATAATAATGGATACATACTCATGCTCATGCATACAAATACAACACTGCCATTTACCAGTTTTCACGTGTTCAGATGCACGTTCAACCGGAAAGCAACAAATTTGAGCTCGGGTTTGACGTGCGCCCAAACTCGCTCAACACCAATACAATTACACAAACATACACAAACATACGCCAAATTATTACTAATAATGATATCTCCGGCATTTAGACTTATTCAAATATATAAACTTCATCGAATCCTTTCCTACAAGAAGCATAAGCATCAACATCAATTAATAACTTCACATGCAAAATAAAAAATATCAAAGCCGTAAAAAAATCGTGGCCTTACCCTGCATAGCCACAATAAGTTGGTTTGTAATTGTAAATGAGATTGTCTAACAATTCCTGAGCAACTGGTCTGTTTAAGGATTTCCTCGCTTCACTGGAGTTGGATCCGTGAAAGTAGAAAAATGTCAATAAGCCATTGATAAGTACGCGAAAAAAGAAAACATAGCAAATGGAACTCAATCATTCATAGCTAGCAAGAGTGTCTTAAAGATGTTTTTCCAAATTTTATTTTGGATTTTCAATTAAGTAGTTATAAGGGTAATGAGAACATAAAAAAGGTCAATAACGGTTCTCATTAGTGTAAACAGCAAGCATAAATTTAATAAGTAATGGATGAAGATATTATCGAATTCTTGAGTCCTGACCTGACCAAAAAATTTGCAACATGCTGAGTTATCTGAATAGCATCTTCCGTGTGTGGAATTTTCGATGAGCCCCATTCAAAGGCGTTTTTCTATAGCATCATTTAACAAGGATGTTACATAGCTAAAAAGTAAAGATGAACTAAAAGTGGTACATGACTGTAATTCTTAGCTTAATTAAGTAGTATTTAGGAACTGAAATTAACAATACTGCAATCACACTCCACATGTAAAATTATTAATCATCACCTCTGGATGCCATTGGAAGCCAGTCACCGGATAGTTGCGTGAACGTACTGTTGAAACATAAACCTGAAATAATTAATATTGGTATTAGATTTTATTCATGAAGGAAGCTTGTTAAAGGTAATGATACGAAAAAGGTGGATTTACAAACCGTATCACCTAATAAGAGACCATATCAGTGAATACCTTATCATCTTCGTCATTGCAAGTTGTCAAGATCTCGAAAAAACTAGATAGCTTCGGATTGTCCAGAAGCTTTGCTGGGGATATGCCGTACTGTCATGACTCATGACCAAAATTAGATATAAAAGATCATAGTACTAAACTCTAAACATGTATATATGTTGAACTTCATTGAACTTTAATTTTCAAGAACTAAGATAGATAACTAAAAGCATCCAGATAATTTTCAAGAACTAAGATAGATAACAATGATAACTTAGGAAACCTAAAAGCATCTAGATAACTAAAGAATGAAAGACATTCCCTGAACTACATGTAAAACCTTGTCATGTATTCAGTTAAAGAATAGACCATTTACCTATAAATCTATCAACAACCGTTCGGCATATGGTGTTCCTTGGTCTCCCTTTACCTCTAACTATTGCACACGGCTTCGTGTCACACTGGAGTGATCTAATATATAGTCAACCTTTCTTACTAGTGTCTATATGACTCTTCCTAATGCTGTAATGCATGCCCAAACCACCTAAGTTGAGACCTTACCATACTGTTTACAGCGGGAGCTACCCCAAAATTCTCTCTAATGTGTATTGTATAACATTAATCCAATGTAACATTCTTATCTCTTGTACATTGAGCTTGCTTTCTTTTTGATTATTTACCAACTAACACTGAATTTCTACAACATTGCAGGTCTGGTATTCTGGTATTTATATGGTATAATTTTCTCTTAAGCTTGAATGGTATTTTAGTCTATGCGGATCACACCTGAAATAATTCCCCATCTCATTCATGCTGATTGTCTCGTGGTTTATGTTTGACTTCTATTAAGGCAGAAGTCATGTGTTTTCAAAGATTGCCTCCTTGCCTATAACATTTAGTTAATTTCTTTTTTGACACTGCAATGAAGACTATATCATTTTCAAAAAGCATGTACGGTGGCACTTTGAATATGTTCAATAAACACAATCTAAATGTAATGTGGGTGCAGTAGATGAATCCTCAAAATTTATGACAATTTATCTGGCCAAATTGTAAAACTCAATAACAGCCTCATGCTGAGGAATAACTCATTGACTGTGTTTATATATACTTACACGATGATTTTGCATGACAAGACACTCTGTACTCAACTTCTTTAACAAGTCTGGAGGAAATCTGCAGGAAAAAGAGAAATGGTTAATAGCTTCCATATGAAATTCAGTGACAAAATGTTAAAGAACCTATATATTAAAGACTTTTGAATGCTTGAAAAATTAAGAACATAAACTGCATGGTTTGTATAAACACAGGTTAACCCTGTCTGAATGAAACCTACAGGTTTGATTGAGATGATTTTTTATATCGTGTTCATCTTCTATCTGTCTCGCACTCCCTTTGTTCTGCCTTATCTCTTGGTCATCTTTCTCTAAATGTGCTTAGATTTTTCATTTATTTTCCTTTTACTCTTTCCTACTTCCTCCATGTGCTAACATTTCCTGTCACCATCTTTTCATGTTTCATTGCTGATAAAGGCAAAGGAATCTGATAAATCATGTAAAGCCTTATAGGTAGGAACTATCCGAGCTTTTCACTGATGCAAAAGGTCATGGTTAGAATTTGGACAACACAGACCTACTCGCTAAGTTAGTATCAGCCTTTATCTAAATAGCTTTTTCATTTGACTTTTGATACGGATATCCTACAGAAAACAGCACATCTTATACTTAGCAAGAGTTTGATAGGGTGGGAAGGGAATGCAGCAAGTAGATTTCAACACACAATAAATGATGTTTTGCTCTCTTGTTACAAACTCGCCTCAATTATCACAGGTTCTCCTTCAACCCAAGTAAAAGGAAAAACAGTGAGTTCATAAATTTGGGACAGATGGCTCTCATCAGTGATAACTAACGATGCTAACCAAAGACAACTAAGTTAGAAATCAGGTGTATTTAGCTAATATAATATGTTTTATAGGAATCATGTTTTAGCAAATGAATTGTTGAGTTTTAATACTATGTGTTAGGTCTATGTCAATGCAAGAAATACTCTCTTAGATTAATACCATGCCAAGAATAATAGTGGTATAATAAAGACAAGTAGATGTTCTTTTGTTTTTTTAAAGTAAAACAAAAGAAGAAATGAAAACTAGAAGGAAGGAAATTAGCAGATAGACAATTATCTGATGCTAAAAAAAAACGGTAAGTCAAACACCAAAGTTGATATAGAGAAAGCATCAGCAAAATAAAGTTGGCCAATTCCTCTGCATATCTGTTTAAGGGAAGAGACTAGAGACAATCAAAGCCCACCTTCCAAATACACTTCCTTCTAGATTTGCATTCTCCACAATTTGAAGGCTACTTGCCTGATTTTTTCCACTGAATTCTTCAAGAATATTATTGTCCTATCGTCAAGAAAAAGAACAGCCAAACTTGTAAACGTAAGAAAAAAAAAATGGACTGGTATGTGTTGTCACTTGTCAGAAGTTTTCTACTTTTCTAAACATTTCAATTCATGAATATCGTTCAAGATGTTCAACATACGCATAGAATAAAATATACCGAGTCACACAATAGCTAATCTTTATACTCTTTCTGTCATGGAAATTTGAAATCCAAAAGAAATCATGAACAGCAATGTTCACAAGGCAACACAATAAGATATCATATAAACTGTATCCACATAGAAGCAATATGGTGGATCAAACCCATCTTAAACACAAGACTAATTAGTAAAACAGTCTAAAATTGTGCTCCTAGGCATATATATCTGACTTACCTGCAAACCTTTACTACTGGAAAACTGTTTTATAAAGAAAGTCAGAATTGATAAAACTACAAGAAAGTGAATTCACCTCGCTTATGATCATTGTTATAAGTTCGAAACCTAAGCAAACGCCATATAATGGGAAATGGTCTCCAGCATCATTTTTCTCTAAAGCTTTCTGCACCAACAAATACAAAATTTATGAAATTCTAAAATGCATAAACTCATATATAACAAAGCATCCCTTGACATCTTGGAAACAAACTCATCTAACAAAATTACAAGTAATTCGAGTCATCAATAACAACTCCTCCACCCTCTATTCATGTTCCTTATTCTAAAAGCCTTAATAAACTCCAGGTGCAAAATATTCTTCATGCATCTAGAGTGTACTGAGGCTTCTGATTTTAACAAATGCATGTATGTATATAACTAAGAGAGTATGAGAAGGAGAAATCGATACCTTAAATATTCTTTGAACAGTTTCAAAATATAAACCATCTTTAGCCCATCCACCAGTGAATAGAACCCCATTTACCAATTCGAGCTTCTGCAGTGAGTGCAAAAATGTACTCAATATATCATCACAAACATTTCTAAGAATAAAATAAAAAAGAATGATACAAGTTAACACAGCATATATAAGTTTTTTTTTTCTTCCCCATTTTTTGCAATCCAATTAAGTAGTACAGACTTAATAGAACTTCTATAAATAAAAATAATTGAAGGTACACTAGTCTTTTTAAATTTTTATAATTTCTTCCTATTCTCATTCTGGATCTATCCATTGGTGTTGCTAATGAACAATAAAAGAGCAATGACCATTATTTTTTTTATAATCATGTTATAGGTTTGAAACCCATCGCCGTTTAGCAGCCATTAAACTCCGTCGAGACGCATTGAGCACACAAGGTGGGTTCCCCCTCCCAACCAGATTTTCACCTACAAAAGAGTTAGGACCACTTGCTTAAAGTAAAAAAGACCTTCACACTCATTAAACATTTACAATATCTAATGTGTGTCATTTTAACACTAAATCAAACCATTGGACTTCTGTATATACTATATAATTTTATCAAAATAAATTTAACATTTTTAACATAATAAATACTCTTATATTTTAATTAAATGCGTTTAATATTTATTTCATAATGACTAAAATCCAATTCTCCTTTGACCAATTAATACAAATAGCTCTATTAAGATAATGTAATACAATTTCTACCCAAAAAAAAAGATGTAATACAAATTTCCACTTGAGAAGTTTTCAAAAACAGGTTACAGTAAGAGTGAACGGCGATTAATACCTTGAGAAGCTTCTCCGTCGGCTCAGTAAAGATAAGTGGAACAGCTCTAGCACCGGCAGCCTCCACAAATTTAACATACGAGGCAGCGATATAAGAAATGTCAGTAGCATTACTTAGTCGACCGGAAGCACCGTCGCCGGGATGACTAAGAATTCCGATGACCGGCCTGTAGTAGAGGTTGGGGTCGGGCGCGGGACAGCTCGCTGGTGACGAGATGAACGAGTCACGTTGTTGTTGAGATGGGAAAACAATTTGTGAGTGGGAGTTGGTGGAGTGAAAGCAATGGAAGATTGCGATGAGGGAGAGAAGTAAAACGACGGCGTTTAACATGTTGGAGAAGTGAAGAGAGTGTTGTGAAGGTGAAGAGATGAATACGAGTAGTTTTATGATTAGGAGTTCGTTGACGTTACTTTCACCGGACCCACTTTACTCAACCCTTCCCATGTTCAAAATCTTCATTTTTTTCCAATGAGGATCACGTTTCTCTTAAAATATTGGATAATTATTAACCCTCAACACCCCATACATTGGGAAGAGAGGAATGAGTTCACTCATGTTAAAAAATAAATTCACACTATGATATCTTTTTATGTCAACTCTAAATTTATACAACTATGCTATAAAACCAATAAAATAGATCACGAATGTCCTAATGACATGTTATGATAATGTCATATAAACAAGAGTGCAATCAGTAAGTATGCATGTGTAAATAACTTCCGAATCAGTCATCATTATAACTTTTTTTTATAATTATTTTTAATTCAATTTTGATTAAACCTAAGACTAATTAAGGAGTGTTAACGACACACATTTTAACATATACACTTTTATTAGTTGATATTGATATGGTTATTATTACGTAAATTTCATTTAAATTTGTTGGAATTTATGTAAATTTTAATGAATAAAAGAAAGTGTGTTACAAAAAGTATGTTACTAATATTATACAAATTAATTTACATTGAGATTTATTTATTTTTTCTCTCTATAAACAAACTATTATAATGTAAAAAAAAAATGTTTGTTTGTCTTCCATGAACATTTATTTCTAGGGTTGAGCGTTGTCGATTTTGGATGATCGAGCCCAATTTTGTCAAATCATGTGAAATTGATTCTACAATTTACAAGTCCAATTCCAACCAAATTTAGCATCAGTTTAAGCGGATTTTAGTTAGTGTGGATTTGCGGGTCATGCAGATGGGTTGGTTCGAGTGATGAGTTTTTTTATTTCTTAATGAAAAGTTCGTTTTCTTTAACTTTTTGTTTATTTTATTTTCAAATTCATTCGTTTTTAAGAAAATAATATATTGAACTTTCAATATTTTTGTAAATATTTGAGTAGATTTTTATTAAACATTTCTTTTATCATATTTGTGGTGTGATAACTTAGCAACTTACCTTATAAAAATAGAATTTGTATACTTAGTGTTTTAAGTGAAGCAATTGAGTTCGATTAACATGAATTTATTTTTCTCAGTTGCATCTGACAACTCAAATTCGTGTATATCCATATTTGTGAACATGTGTGACTCGTAACATATTATAATTCATCTGCTTATCAAATTAACTTAGTAAGTGAAACTCAATAATGTCTCAAATATTCATTATCAATTTTCAAGCAAAACGATGAAAAATCAAATGCTTAAATAGACTTTTAATTTCTATAAATATATAAATAGTGTTTAGCCTTTGTAAACGTATTTTTGTTTTTTTCTTCTTTAGTAAATACACTATTTTTGTTTTTATCATTCATGTTATGTTTAGTCTTAAAAAATATATTACTTTTTATTTTTGGTCTTCATAAATATCAATTTAACCTTTATATGAAGTGACTAAAATTACTAAAATTAAATGTTCTATATATTAACCAATTCTAATATGAATAACTTTTGTATGGACTAAAAATAAAATATCAATAATATAAACAAAAAGTGTATATTTTCAAAAATTAAAATT
>JBBPBR010000001.1:43648337-43667348 GCA_037974775.1 Cicer pinnatifidum | reverse complement strand
AGGTGACTATTTAAGATTTAAATTTTTAGGAATAACAAATTTTTTTATTTTGGTAATATTAGTTATAATACATAGATATTAAAATATAAAAAATAAATAATTAAAATTATATTGAAATAAAAAAATAAATAATTGTACCGCTTGACATAATATTTGAACTGTATAGTGCAATAATATAAATTAGTCCTTCTAACTTTGGTTTTTAGATTATGTAGTTTAATAATTATTGAATATTAAAATAACTTATAAATAAATCAATTACAATTAGCCAGTTGAATTGAATTTGGATCTCTTGAGAATATATCTGGCTTGAACTTTCTAGATGAAAAATATATGATTAGAAGAAGAGTCACAGTAAAAGTTATATATGAAAATCCAACCCTCATCTACTTAGTTTTTGAATCCAATTACTATAACGTATTGTATAATGCAGCATTGATAAAGATCATTAGACTTAAAGAGAGAATATTTAGCTCTTTTAATCTAATATTTCTTGCTATAGCTGCACGCCTGCACCATATTTTTCTCTTACTTTTTATTGGATGAGCCAAGAGCATGGAAAAGAAGCACTATGTTTATTTTAATAGGAAAATTGTAGGGTGAGTTCATTTGGTCAACATCATGCTGCTGAGAACACAAAAGTCATGTTGGGATATTATGTACCTTTTCTTTTATATATTTGATTTTCTGGTTCTAAGGGGTAATGTGGGCCCAATAAATTTAAATGCCTAATATAAAATTTTAAATGAAACGTTTTGAAAATCAATTATACTATTGGAGGTCTTTTAGACCCAATTCTTTTTATAATATTAAATAATATACAAATAAATGTTAAATACACTCACATGATAAAGTAATTTTTTATTGAACTAATAAATACTAAAATTAAAGAGTGAAATTTGTATTATAAAAATTAAAAAATAAATACTAAAAAAGTTAATAATATTAATTAAATCAAAATTATAAATTTGAAAATTAAAAGAATTTTAGGTCTAAGGTGGCGGTTTCACTTGCCTCCCCTTTGACAAGATCACGCTCAAGAGAATAATGTTCTGGTAATTTAGAATTCATTTGTGAAGTTAGTAAAGACTATTCAATAATTATTTCACATTTTGAATTTGAATTTTCCTAAACAATATTTCTTTAACTGAAATTTACAAATGTTTTATTTATTTGTTTGAAGTAGTTAAAGATAATTTAATATATATATTAAATTATTTTTTGAATAAAACTAATAACATACTCTTTATGAAAAAAAAAATTATTTTTTGATTGGTTGGCACACTTCATACGATCATTAAATTATTTTTTTTAATCTAAAAAATTTGTTGTGGATTAGTTGGCACATTTTATATTTGAGAATGGCGTATAGTTTGTAAGAGGCTGCGAGACCACTTTATTTTATTTTTGTATTTTGGGAGCTTGTGTAGTGTGTACGTTGAAAAACTTTGGGGACACTTCACATACATAGTTCTTGTGCTCAGATTAACTAAGGTGCCGATTCAATGAATTTGCTTTGCTTTAGAAAAATAAAATACGTAAAATTTAGGCTTAAATATTGTTATTAGTCTCTCTAATTTAAGTTTTATTGAATTGACACTTTCTAACGATGCAACATCTTTGTTACTTGGTTAAAGTGAATATTATTTTTAAAAAAATATAAATAAAAAAAATCAAAATTAATGTTTTTTTCGAGAGAGAGTTAATTTAGCCACTACCAATTGATTTCACATCTCCCTTTTTCCTCGTCGAAAATAGTGAGTTTTTATCTTCGACGAAAATCGAACTCGGTACTTAGAAGATAAGTATCGTCGTCCACACATTTCCACCACCAATTGAATAGAGAGAAAAATAGTGAATTTTTGTTTTCTATAGAAATCGAACTCAGTACTTGAAAGATAAATGTCGTCGTCCACACAATCCCACTATCAATTGAGTGGAGAGAGATAAAGCGAGAGAGAAAGTTACTTTGGCCATCACCTATCACAACGTCGACATCACGCCAACAAAAACGATGTTAATTTTACCATGGACTTAACTTTTTTTAGGTGTGGAGTTGTCCATCGTATACATGGATGATTGAACTAAGAGGTTAATCTTGTCTGATTTTGTCATGGTGGTGGAAGACTAAATAGAGTTGATTGACCATTTTTCTTGGAGAAATATACCGTGCACTCCCCCGTTTTTATCTCTCACCGTTATAGATTCTACAGAAAAATTCATCAGGTACTATTATTACTGATAATCCATCACAGATAAATTATTTATTATAGTTATATATTTGATGTTTTATTTGAAACATATTTTGTAGGTATTTCCTTCTCGAGAAGCTGTATTAGAATGGATGAAAACCATTGGAAGGCATAATGGAATTTTAATTGTTACCATTCGATCAGAAAAAGCAACCGGAAAGAGGGGAAGAAAATACAAATTGATTTTGGGATGCGAAAGAGGTGGAAGATATAAATCAAAATCAAAATCAACAGTAACTTGTTCTCATAAGAAAAATTGTCCGTTTACTCTCAGATGTATATCGTTAAGTGTCGGTGAAAGATGAAAAATTAGTGTTCGTTGTGGAACACATAATCATAATTTACTTGATATCGCAACCGACCATTCTTATTTGGGGCATTTAAATGAAGAAGAGAAGAAATTTGTCAATGATATGACAAAGTATAAGCTTGCACCCAGATTAATTTTAAATGCTTTGAAAGAGAGAAATAAAGCTAATCTCACAATTCCAAGTCAAATATATAAAGCAAGGAGTACTTATCGATCATCATTGAGAGGTTCGTACACATAAATACAACATTTGTTGAAGTTAATACAACAAGAAAATTATGTGTATTGGACAAGAAGACGGGAAAGTTCAGATGTTTTGAGAGATATATTTTGGACGAATACTGATTGTATAAAGTTGTTAAACACGTCTCATTATGTTTTGATATGTGATAGCACATACAAAACAAATAGATATCGATTACCACTACTTGAAATTGTCGGTGTCACATCTACTAGTTTGACATCATCGGCTGAGTTTGCTTATTTGGAACAAGAGCGACAAAATAATTTCATCTGGGCATTTGAAAAGGTACAAAAGTTGTTCAAATATGAGTCTTTAATTTCTAAAGTTATTGTGACTGATAGAGATCTTGCCATGATGAATGTGATTAGTGTTGTGTTTCCTACTTCAATACATTTGCTATGTTGTTTTCATATTGAAAAAAATGTTGGGGCAAAATGCAAAAAATATGTGAAAAATGATAGACAAGAATAAGTAATGGATTTATGGAAAAAATTGTATATTCGACTAGTGTGGAGGAGTATGATCATCACTTGCAACATTTTGAGCTAGTGTGTGCCGATATTATTCTTTTTGTTGATTATGTGAAAGATTCATGATTAACACCTTACAAAGAAAGATTTGTCAATGTTTGGACCAATAGAGTGATGCATTTGGGAAACACAACATCTAACAAGTATTTTTAAATTTGTGTTATGATTTGTTTTGTTTTAGAAAATATGATTTACTAGTTTATGTGATTCATGTTAATTTGTGTTATTTAATTTATTTGTAGAGTTGAGTTTGCTCATTGGAGATTGAAAAATATGCTGCAAACTAGTTTTCGTGATTTGTGTAAAAATTGGGATGCTGTGAATATGATGTTGAAGAACCAAATATGTATCATTCAATCTTATTTTCAGAAAACCATCAAGGATGTTGAGCACGAATATAATTAACCATTTTTTCAAAGTCTACATCATTGTGTATCAATCAAATGTTTTAAAAAAATTGACAAACAGTTGCAGAAGGTGAAGATTGTAGGTACTGACAAAACAAAATGCGGTTGCACAATCAGAACAACTCATGGATTACCATGTGCTTGTGAGTTGGCAAAGTTGCAGATATCTGGTAATGTTATTTCTTTAGATAGCATTCATGTTTTTGGGAGAAAGTTAAGCATTGAGAATAAATTGGACGATGAAGAATCTTTAGCATATTATGACTTTTCAGAAAAATTGGAAGCAATGAAAGCGTACATGAAGAAACACGATATTGTAAGTCAAATGATATTCAGGGCTAAGGTGCGTGAAGTTGTATTTCCACATACAACATCAATATTTGCACCACCAGAAAAGGTGAGAACCAATATGTTGATGCCTCTCAAAAATCTAGAAAGCAACCATCTCAACGTTCTGCAAGGCAACCATCTCAATCATCGCAATATTATGCAAGTCAACCATTTTACATACACTTTCCTACTTTTATACATCCATATATTGAGGAGATAATAGATGTTGTGGCTAATGAAAATTGTGGGTTTCGCGTAATTGCAGCATTGTTAGGTTGGATAGAAGAATTTTGGCCTTTAGTTCAATCACAATTGGATAAAGAGATTCGTCTAGATCAAGATCTTTATTTCAATGTTTTTTATGACAATATTGAATCAGTGTGGAACTCATTGAAAATTTCAGGATTGGGTGCTTAAGGTAAAGATAAGTGGATGTTTATACCAGACTTAAGTTACATGATAACAACACTATATAATGTCATTTTGGTGTTGGTGTCTCGTAATCTGAATATGACATTCTTTCCGCTAAACAAAGCACCATCGGAAGAATGTTTACTAGCAATTGGATTTGTCAATGAAAATTATTGGGTACAGGTAAAAATTATTAGTATTTATTAAATTATTTTTTGTAGGATATCAATGTTATTTATTAAATTAATGATTAATATTTTCTTGATCAGATAAAATTGAAGTCTGATTGTCCTTTGCAACCTACCTCACAAAAATAAAAAGACTATTGTAATGAATGTGCAAAGACATGTGAAATAGCTTGTGAAACACGTATGAAGCATTGGGAATACATTGATTCATCATTTAGCAAATCATCTAGTGTTTCATTAAGTGAAGATGAGAGTATATCTTGTATATCATTTATCTAGTATTTCATTAAGTGAAGATTATAATATATCTTGTATATCATTTATCTAGTGTTTCATTAAGTTATCATTTACGTTTTATTATGAAATTAACTTAAAATAAATGTGGATTAACACAAAAGATTAAATAACACAATCACTAAATGTAATCATACATAACACAAAAGATTAAGTAACACAATCACTAAATGTAATGATACATAGCACAAAAGATTACACTATTAATCAACATAACACAAACATATTTAACATTAATCTTCGTACAAGAGGCTTAACTCACTTAATATGGTATGAAGTTCACTAAATGGTTGTGCCAAATGTATAACCCTACGTACAAGCTCAACTTCTCTACGGTCTCGCTCCGATGAACCAACATGTGCAACATCAGGTACAAAAGATGATGGACCAGCATGTGCATCAATAGTAGTATGTGAACTCGAAGGTGCAACAATGGATGAAGGGAGAATCAGAGGATGTGAAAACACTAATGTACCATGCATAGTAGTCTGGAATGACCTTTCCAGGAAAAGTCGCAACAGGATATAGGCTCCGAAAGGCCGCTACAATTGATTTCATAGTAGTCTGCCACACCCAATCTATATTGTTCGGTGTCGGAGGAACATCACACAGAATGCACTGAATATGACCAAACTGTCGAATACACCGCTCTGGAAAATATGGGACTAAGACTCCACCACATCAAAGATATCTAGAAAACATCGTAATCGATACAAATAGATGATTAACTTGATTATCATCATATGGTGTAAACACTACATCCTCGAGCAATAAAACATCAAGTCTCCAACGATATGTCATCAATCCTCCTTCAACAACATATTTTGTAGTCCACCTACATGCTCTTGGAAGATGTGCATGAACTGCTCCTCTATCGCTCTTCTTACAGATCTTAGAGAAATGCTCGTAAATCCAACACTACAATATAATTAACATCATAAAATAACACAACTTAATAATTATATTAGTAATTAAATAAATAATTAACATCATCATATACCTGTAGCAAGGTCATGTAACCTCCCAACTGTCGAGTGTCGTGGATAGCTCCATCTCCCAGATTGTCATAAAGGAATACCAATGCCACAGAAGGCCACTGTAAAATACATGTTTTTGATGAAGACAAAGACCAAGGAAAGTGATCAAGTTGCAAGCTCAAAAAGAAGTCAAAGATCAAAGAATAACTATGATCAAATATGCTAGAAGTCTTATAATGTAAAGGTACATGATGCAATTTAATATTCGTATATTTCAAATGCACATGAGAACCTTTCATTTTAGCATATGCATTTAAAGTATTTTCAAAAGTCAAAACAACATTAACAAAGTCTTAAAAATCATGTTTTTGACAAAATGCATAAGTGTATTCGAATACAACATCTTGTATTCGAATACAAAGCAAGTCAGAAGCAAAAATCTCAAAGTTGTATTCGACTACGACTATGTGTAGTCGAATACACTATAAGTCAGTAGCAAATTTTCATAATCTGTATTCGACTACACCAATGTGTATTCGAATACAAGGTGTAATTTTTGAATATTTTTGAACGTTACAAAGAGGTGTATTCGAATACACACATCCTGAATTCGAATACAACTGGAAGCAATACAATTTTTCAGATTTGGAATGGCTCCAAATCATTGTATTCTTTCATCAAACCTCTTGGATCAATGGCCACGAATCTGAAGAGATGTTATTGGAATATAAATACCCCATAACTTCATATCAAACCAGAATGCGATCATACAACCAAACCTTGAACAAACTTTGAACAAACTTTCTAAAAATATTTTGATTTATTCAAAGTTTCACTTTTATATTTCAAGTACAGATTTTACATTTTCATATCATTGAGAAAAGTTCTCTAGTGTACTTGAAATTATATTGGATTGTTATCATTGTACATCAATTGTTATATCATATTGATCTAAGTCAAAATCAATATTGCTAAACCATTCAAGTGTTGTAAATTAAGGGAAGTGGTGTTCTTTCTTCAAGTTTTGTAACTAAGATAGTGGTGTGCTATCTTAGGGTGATTGTTAGGAGTTTGTAACAAAGGTCCTAGGGTGGGACTTGTACCTATTCTAACAATAGTGGAAAATCTCTTGTGGTGTGCTAGAGGACTGGATGTACCCTTGGTCATAAGGGGAACCAGGATAATATCTTTGTGTTCTTTATTTTTCTGCCATTTATCTTTTCCATACACTATCTTAAATCAGAAAAATCAAACACTAAATCTCTAAAAACAAGAAAATTTCTAAACACCTAATTCACCCCCACTCTTAGGCGTACTTCTGTACTTACAGCCACAAATAGTCCCGACAACGACTTAAATCAATAAAAAAATTAATGTATTTCGGCTCAACACACATATGTGTTTTATGAGCGAAAATAGTGCAACCAACTAAATGCAATAGATACGTTCCAGCCGCACACTCAAACTAATTAGTTTGAATGAGACGACTATATAAATCACGCAATCATTGCAATTTATATTGGACATATTTATTATAATTAATCTCATCATATGCTTCCTCCCATGTTGCACCTAAATACTCATGTGCAACTCTTGCAACATTATTAGTGTTCATATTCATAGGTGCATCAAAAAATTTACCATGGGGTGAGATGTGAAGGAGAGTCGCGACATCGTCTAAAGTGATAGTCATCTCTCCAAATAGCAAATAAAATGAGCTGGTCTCTCTGTGCCATCTTTCAACAAATGCGGATATCAGACTAGCATCAACCATAGTGAGGTAGCCTGAAGATAAATGCATCAATCCAGATTCCTGAATCCAATGCTCTATAGGATCTGACACAAGAACTTCGATAAACTTCTTCAGCTTCAATCCATGAGTAACAACTTTTAATGATCCACGATCCTGCGAGTAATTACATAATAATTATTTAATTAAATAAAATAAACAATCAAATAAATTATTTTAAATAAACACTTATTTAAAATAAATAAATAAACAAATAATTAAAAATTAATTAAAATATATCTCTTCTTCCCATAGCCTCTAAGCACGTGATACTCATATTGTGTCAACACACGTGTCACCGTCTGTCCTCTGGGGAATCCGGCCTGCTCATGAATATCATCAGCATCATCATAATCATCATGAATAGCATCAACATGTGCAGAAGCATCATGAATATCGTCAGCATGTGCCTGCTCCATCTGTGGAGGTTGAGAGACATCATCCTCCATCTGTGCATGCTCAGTAGGCTCAACGTCATCATCTAGGACCTCTTGTCTTCGACTACGCTGACTAATTGGACGATTTGCTTCGTTGCGTCGTCTGTTTGATGTTGTTGGTGGAATTCTCTTTGCAACATCAACACCTCTATCACCTATCTGATTGCGAATAATTTGACCAAACATACATCTCATTCTAGGCACTACAATATATCAATATTAAAAAAATGGAAAAATACTTAAAATAAACAAAAAAAATCATTTCGGAACTTTCACATTGGCAAAACTTTCTAAACTGTTTCAAAACTTTCGAAACTTTCATTGAATTTCAAACTTCCGATAGTTGAATTTTTGAAAGTTTTAATATGTTCGAATGTTTTTCATTTCGAAACTTTCATATTGTTCGAAAATTTCAAAACTTTCTGCATTTCGAAAGTTTCGTATTCAATGAAAGGTTGGAATGTTTCATTATTTCTGGTAAAATCCTATTTCGAATATTTGGAAATTTCGAATGTTTACTTACTTTTGTATTTCGAATGTTTCAATATTTCGAAGGTTTGGTAGGATCAGATTTGAATATTTAAAAGTTTTGAATGAAGTGGGTGAAAAAAGAAAGTGAATTTTTTTAGGATTTGTATATATAAAACTAAGAGCATTATGGTCTTTTCCATATGAGTAAAGGGTAGGAGGTTAAAGTGGGAGGTGCACGGTACAAAACTCTTTTTCTTGGGTTTAGAATTTGAAAAATGAAAAAGAACAAAAAATATTAACTCTCTCTTTAAACTTTAAAAAATTGGTCAAACAAAAAATATGTCATACATTAAAAAGTGTTAATTTTATAGTTCGAACAGAGTCCCCCAAAACTACGAACATTTGTACATAGTATATATCTTTATGTAACTTTTTTATATAAAGAAATATATTAAAGGAAGTACAAGAGTTATTCCAAATTATATTATAAAAGTATCTTTATAAATGTATGTACCAGTGAGTGGATTCTAGAATGGACCATGATTTTACGGATTTATATGGACTTATGAGTTTATCCATAGATTTATAGTGTAAGAATTCCATAGATAAGATGGAAAAGTACAATTTAATAACATGGTTTTCATAAATTTTTTATTCACTTTAGACTTTGGAATATTTTTTATTAATTACATTAAAAGTGGTATTTGTTTTTTTTGCTTTTTTTATATTTATCATCAACTATTAATATTTTTAAATTTCTTATTATATCACCGTTGAAACAATAACACATAATAATTTATTTAAAAATATCAATTATGGTAAATAAACTCGATCGTAACATGCTTTAAAGATTATCAATAACTCTTACTAATAGTCATTGTAATTGAAATGACTAAATGAAAATGATTTTTTATTGAAATTTAAAAGGAATTCTATATAAGAATTCTTATACCTTATTCTATACTATACTGATTTTTTAGTTTTACCTGAAAACACTTTTATAGAACAACCCTTTAGCTTACCAAAGGTCATATGCATAATATGGCTTGAGACTTACAATCATTATATTAAATAGGCCATTACCTCTTTCTTTAATGTTTGTCTTGGAATTATGACACGAGTTCATAATTCAATGAACTTAAGTTGTTCTCAAAACTTAACTAATTAACTATTGTCATACATTAATGGTCGTATCGCATTGTAACGTTAAAATATAACATTAATTTGTCTAGTTTGCATCAATATACTATTTAAGTGTGACCCTTTAGCTTACTAATGTGAGATTCATGATATGTATTAAGTAGTTGGTATGTAAACTTCATGATATACGATGAAAATATAACACGAGTACATTAAATGAACAATTTGAACTTAGTATTTCTCAAAACATTAATTAATTTTTGTTTTTATTAATGGCCTAAAGAACGACTAATTAGCTTAACAAGGACTCTTGCATGATGTGCATTGAGATTAATTCCTTTAATGTTCAGACATTAAATGCACCAATAAACTTAAGTAGTTCCCAAAAGTTAACTAGTTAATTCTTGTTGCACATTATTGGTCGTAAGAACAATCTTTTAGCTTACCAATGAGTTCTATATGATATGCATTAATTGTCATTAATATTCCTATAACATCATAAATTAATTATCTAGAATATAATTTGAGCGTTAGCATAATTTGATAAAAGAGATGGTTGATACAAATCTCAACACAAAGTCGTGCAATTATATTAATACAGATACTAATCACTACGCAAAAAATTGCATTTTACAGCGCTTTTTTTAAGCCTTCTACAGCGCTTTTTCAAAAAAAAAAAAAGCGCTGTGGATTCGAGCGTTGTAAAAGCTACAACAGCGCTTTTAAAAAAGCGCTTTTAAAGACACCTTTTATGACGCGCGCTTATTATGCACCTTTTACAACGCTTGTTACAAAAAAGCGCTGTAAAAGGCTTACCCATATTTCATATAATTGGGGTACCTTTTACAGCGCTTTTTTGTAACAAGCGCTGTAAAAGGCATATCCATATTTCATATATTTGGGGTACCTTTTACAGCGCTTGTTAAGTGCTGTAAAAGGCATACCCATAATTCATATTTGGAATGCATTTTACAGCGCTTTTTTGTAACAAGCGCTGTAAAAGACATACCCATATTTCATATATTTTGGGGTACCTTTTACAACACTTTTTTGTAATAAGCGCTGTAAAAGGCATACCCATAATTCATATTTGGTATGCCTTTTACAGCGCTTTTTATAAAAAGCGCTGTTAAAGGTGTTATTTTTTTTTAACCCTGTATATATTTTAAAAGCGTTTTTTAGCTTTTTATGACACTTTTTTTATAAATCGCTGTCTTTTATCTTTTTATCCAAAATTAGTTTGAACCAGTTCACACAACACAACACATCCAGAATCAGTAATTTAGAACATATTCATGTGCATGTTAAAACAAAAACAGAATCAGTAACACAACCAAAACCAGAACCAGAACAAGAGCCCATAATCAGTTAAAACATAATTAGTTCACACAATATGATACATATATATTATCCTGTAACACAGTAATTTACAACATAAGTAATTAAATATACATTGAACCTAATTTACAACATATTCATATGCATGTTTATATACTGTCCTATGATCATATACATATAATAACTATGCACCATATAATATTCAGATCCCTTGCCCAACAGCATGCTATTTCCCAGAAAATCAAATAATTTTCATTTCAAGCACATACTCACACCATTCCTCCTTTAATTCCATCAGATCTTGCTCAGAATATGATGGACTGGAATTTTCAAAGTACTGCAATATAAAAATTGAACATATTATATTAAGTTAGTATCAAATATATAGATAATTTATATATGAAAATCATATAATCAAAATACCGTACCGTTTCTGGGATAATAGTTTTATTCTTGTCAACAATCTCCTTCATGAATCTCAATACGTAGTACCCACAGTCGATGTTGTTTGTTTGACGAGGGCACTTTGGGATCCATGTAATATTATTAGACTTTTGCTTCGACACTATCGCACCTCTTTGAGCTCGAAAAACTTTTAATGCACTATCAAATGAATAAATGTGATTATTTTAGCATGAACAAACACTTATTTATATATATATGTCTAACAAAAATAAATGAATATTACTTACGTGTCGAACAAAGTCTTGATTTCGGAGTGATTGTTGTAATCGCCATGCAAGGGATCCAAGTAGTATACAACTTCAGAGACGGCATTGATTGCAAATAGCACCTAATGTGCCCTACAACAACAAAAAATTGGTTAAACAATTTTGTCTATACATAACTAATAAATTAAATTCTCATCAATTAAAAAAGATAAAATTACGTACCCTGAATTATATGGTGCTAAGAACAATTTATCCTTTGAAATATTTCTTAAAAACATATTTACAATGTATTTCTTTACATTGTCTTCATCCAGTTTCCACATGGACTTTTTATACGGAGAGAAGAATGAGTATTTATTCGATAATTTCCTCGGGCACACGACCTTCTCATGCAAAAACCTTCAATGAAAATTTTAAACTAGATTAATTACCAATACATTTAATTAATTACCAATAAATGCAATTAAAAGTATTTTTTACCTTATATACAAGCTCATTACAGTTACACTGAGCTCCTTATGTTCGAGAAGTTCGTATACGTGCTCCTTGTCGAACAATTCCTCATACTCCTCTCCGAATATTTCTTTATTCATGTGTATCATGCGCGAATCGTCGCTGCTGCACAGGTTCTTTTTTACTTCCATGTCAAGACACGCCCCGTATTTACCAAGGTGTGGCTGACTTATTTTAGGAGCAGCAGCAGCAGCGACTGATTTGCCACGATCCAATTTTTTTATTGCTGCAAATTTGGCAGCTTTATTGACCTCCGGCCTTTGTAATTTGGCAGCTCTATTAACCTCCAATTTTTGAGGTTTGCTGCCTTTTTTTGGATGTGCGGGTGGTTTATTTATTTGGACCTACAAAAATGAGGTTAAATGTTAGTTTATTGAATCTGAAAAAATTGACAATGCTTATGCAATAAATGTGACAAACCTTATCGGGAGACATAACTGATTTGTTTTTGGAAGGGCTTTTAATGAGGGCAACAAGGTTCGTGGGCCATGCCACGTAACTACCAATAGCTTCGCCCAATGTCTGCATATCTCCGTCGTTGTCCGGTATCGACAACGATGCAGTTGGTTCGAAAGCAACATTAGGCGATACCTTGACATGGCCCTTTGGGATCGGAGTATTGTGCAATACTTCTCCCAAAGTATTGTACAATTTTGCTTTCCCACCTTCCGATGAGTGGGCGAGGATAAGTATAGAAAACATGAAGTGACACCCTAAATCAATAGTTAAAACATAAGTACAGTTAATATATAATATTGTTTAATGCATAAGTAATTACATAAGCAAGTAAGTAATTAATTACCTCGGGAATAATTTTCAAACCGACGTTGCAACTCCCGCTTTCACTCTCCATTTGTATTTCACCTTGGAGTTGATCCGGAAGTTGCTTGTCTTTGTTCGTATTCACCAATTGTGCCACTTGCTCAGATAGGATTCTGAACTTCTCTAATACTTCCTCGTTGGAAGGTTTTTGACGCTTCTCTTGCGGAAAAAAGCTTTTGGGAGTTACGCCAAATCCCTTCCCCCTAACTCGACCGGAATACTCAGGAACATTAAAAACTTTGCCCAAAATGTCCCTGCAACTAGCCTTGTTGCCCTCTTCATTTTCAAAACTTTGAGAGATGGTCTCCTAAAATACATGTAACATTAAAATAGTTAAGTTCATTAGCATTTTTAAAATACAATATTAAAAAGTATTCAAGTGATAAATACAATATTGAAAAATATTAAAGTCATAATATACTTACACAAAGTTCTATTACTTTTTGAACATTTTCGTTATCAACCACTCCATCCTTATTTACCCGAGCTTCCTTCCACAAGATATGACGATCCAACGGTTGATTGGATTGGGTCTCTTGTCGCTATTCGTTAAAACAAAATATTAGTTAGAAACTATAGTTTATAATACAAATTCCCTCATCATTGATGTTACATTGACTTACAAGATTTTGGTCTAGACGTGCATATCCCATACGTGATCTTCTGTATGGGTGCGTCAGGTTGCTTGCCCTCTCGCGATTTGTCTTACTAATGTTCTATATAAAAAAATAGCAATTATGTAAAAATTTAAAATACGATGCGAATATAAATAATAAAACACACAAATGCTAATAAATTAATCACTTACGACAAACGCGGGGTCAGTACGTTTGGAAACAAACGCTTTCCATTCATCATTTGATATATAATGTCGATATATCTTTGGAGGTTCAGCTGTTGTGTTTCCTTCTTTATCTTTAAGATAGAGGTTTGAGAGATGCAATCTAAATCCACGATGGATTTTGCCAGCAACTCTCAATACGTAATTCTTTCGTCCCTCGTCAAGGACAAAAGTTGGACAGATATTCAATACAAAATTCAGCAGCCTCTTCAACAATGTATCGTTCAGCAATACAACCTTCTGGTCGACTTCTACTTTTTACGTACCCTTTTAATATTTTCATATATCGTTCTATCAGATACATCCATCTCATATAAGCTGGCCCATAAAGTTGTGTCTCCTTAACCAGATGAACAGTAAGGTGAACCATTATATCGAAAAAGCGATGGTGGGAAATACATTTCAAGCTCACACAAAGTAACAACAATTTCCCTCTGCAATGTCGGTAATTTCTGAGGGTCGATCACTTTTCTACAAATTTCCCTGAAGAAGAAACATAATCTAGTTAATGCTAGTCGAACTTTTTCAGGTAAAATGGAACGTATACCTATTGGTAGCAAATGCTCCATTAGAATATGACAATCATGGGTCTTCAAACCTTTTAACTTGAGGTCTTTCATACAAACCAAATTTCTAATGTTCGAAGAGTATCCTTCTGGAACTTTAACTTCGTGTAGAAATTTACATAAAACAATTTTTTCCTTTCTAGAAAGAGTATGAGCGGCTGGAGGTAGATATGTGCGATTTCCTTTCTTTACTGGAGTCAATTCATTACTTATTCCCATATCGACCAAGTCCAATCTTGCGTTGATGCCGTCTTTAGACTTTCTTGGAACATTGAGTAATGTACCAATAACACTATCAAATACATTTTTTTCAATATGCATCACATCGAGGAAATGTCTTATATACAATGACTTCTAATATGGCAATTCAAAGAAAATTGACTTTTTCTTCCACCCAGTTTTGACCAGCTCTCCCGCAAAAGGTTTGCCAAATTTATTGGTCAAACCTTGTACTTTTTCAAGTATTTGATATCCAGTCGGTGGTAAAGGAGCTTTACCTTCCTCTGATTTTCCATTAAATGCATTTCTCCACCAACGATACTGATGACTATAAGGTAAAAATCTACGATGTCCAAGAAACACATTCTTCTTACAATGTTTCAACCGCATCCAATTTGTACTCTCTTCACATACATGACATGCACACTGACCTTTAATGCTATATCCTGATAAATTACCATATGCTGGAAAATCATTAATTGTGCCGAACAACATAGCCCTCAAATTGAAATATTCTTTCTTATACCCATCATAAACTTCCACACATGTCTCCCACATACGTTTTAAATCTTCTATTAGAGGAGTCAAGTATACGTCGATATCATTCCCCGGTTGTTTGGGTCCAGAAATTAACAGAGACAACATCATAAACTTACGCTTCATACATAACCATGGAGGTATGTTATATATTACCAAAATCACAGGCCACGTGCTGTGTGAGATGCTTTGAAGACCATGTGGATTCATTCCATCAGTAGAAAGTGCAAGTCTTAGATTTCTTGACTCTATCCCGAATTCAGGATACTCGTGATCAATTTTTGCTCATTGTGGGGAATCTACAGGGTGTCGAAATATTTCATCTCTAATTCTTTCATCTGCATGCCATGTCAAGTGTTTTGAATCTTCTTCACTGCGATACATGCGCCTAAATCTTGGTTTTATAGGAAAATACCACACGACTTTTGCTGGAGTAGATTCTTTCTTCTTATATCGAGAGACATTGCATTTCGGACACGCCTTAAGTAGTTCATATTCATTTCGAAATAAAATGCAATCGTTAGGACACGCATGAATCCTTTCGTAACTCATGCCAATAGAACACAAAATCCGTTTAGCCTCGTAGGTTCGACTGGGAAGTTCGTTATCATTTGGCAACATATCTTTTATGAGTGTTAATAATTCTGTAAAGCTTTTATCAGACCATCCATTACTCGCTTTTAAGTTGTACAACTTTAATATCGCCGACAGTCTTGTGAATTTAGTACAACCATTATATAATTCTTTCTCTGCATCACTCAACAAACTTTCAAACATTTTAGGACAATCTCGAAGATCTTCTTCAACTGCTTTTGCGATCTCATCAACTCGGTCCGGCTCATATGTATCTGTATCGAAGTCAGTTGAAGCATATGTCGAAGTATTCTCAAAATTAATGTTTCCTTTTTTTTTCTCACCATGTCTTATCCAACATATGTAGCTTTGATCAATTCCGTTACATACTAGATGTCCTTCTAATTCATCTTCTGTAACACGTTTTCCAAAACAACATTTTAAACAAGGACAAACTACTCTATTTGGATCTTTTGCATTCTTCACTGTAAACTCAACAAACTCCTTCACTCCAATTTCATACTCTTTTGACAATCGATTGAATGACATCCATTTCCTATCCATATTATACCACCTATATAAATTCAGTTACAAAACTAATAAGCTTTAAAAACTTATCAACAAGTTTCAAAAAGAAACCAATATCAACTAACAATTTCAAAAACAGAACAGATCATGTGGTATGAGTTTTTGACTAGTAGAAGAGATTTAATATATATATATATATATATATATATATATATATATATATATATATATAACAATTTCAAAACATAACACAGATCATGTGGTATGAATTTTTAATTTGATAAAAAAAATCTAGTTAAAAAAAAAAATACCTGAGACAACGTAGATGGCGGCACAACACGTAATGGATATGAGGGTATGAGGGTTCCCAGAGTAGAGGTGATGAAAGATGTAGAGGATATGAAGGTTTCCAACGTATATAATTATTTGAAATTTATGTCTTTTACAACGCTTGTCAATAAAAGCGCTGTAATAGGTAGTTAAATTCAATGAAAGCGCTTGTATTTTATAGCGCTTGTGAAAAAAGCGCTGTAAAATCATACGCGAAAGCGCTTCATTTTACAGCGCTTTTTTGAAAAGCGCTGTAAAAGCCTTATAACATTATGCACAAACGTTATATGACCTACAACAACGCTTGTTTTATAGCGCTTGTGAATAAAAGCGCTGTAAAAGGCTCCGTTATTTTTCAAATACATTTATAACAGCGCTTGTGTTTAGCAAGCGCTGTAAAAGGGGCGTTGTTAAATGTCATTTTTGGCGTAGTGAATCCTTCAAAAGAAAGAGCAAAAAAATATAGAATACATAACACATCCATGGTTCAAAATAATCTCCTAGAAATTTTAATCAAGCTATAGCATAAACTGATATGCTTCATTTCTTCAACTTTTGATCTAAGTTTTTTTACGTAAAATATTTAAATAACGTAGAATCAAAGAATGAAATCAAATCAATTAACATTCTAATTCAAAGATATATTTATCTTATAAGTTTATCTTCCTTTATAGTTACTCTCGAGTTGTCATTTTTATTCATAGTTTTAACTCTTTCTAAGTATTTAAACTGTTAGATGTGAATAATCTAATCATTTAAACTTTATCTAGCAGGCATGTCATAAACATTACATTAATTTTACTAATACCATCTTCTTGTTAATAATTTTATTTTGTTAAGATTAGACATAATTATGTCTGTAAGTGGTGTCCGACTTACCCTCGCTTCCGCCGTATATACAAGGAGAATTAATCTAGCTATAATGAATCTTATATTTCTCACCTTAATCAAACACCCATACACACAATGAATCTTATAATTATATATAACTATACACACACACACACCTATATATATAAAATACCACCTGTTAATTATAATATCATCTATTAATAAACATATTAAAGACTACCACACACTCAACCTTGAAAATTCTTATGATAACATACCTATTAAATAAATTAGATCATACTAATCATATAATGTAAAATGAAAATCAAGGGAAAATGCTTAAGATATATTTTTACCAAAACAACCCCAAATTTATATTATAACTACGCAAAAATTGAATTTAATTGCAGAGTCAACTGACATGAACTTATAAGTATCGGAATTGAGTATATGAATATTTTTTGAAAAGCTTATAAAGTCTAATTTATAGATAAAATTTTATTTTTTTTCAAATTAATCCCTCAATTCTTGCAATTTATCAAAATATTATACAAGGTCAGAAAATTAGAACAACAACTCTGGTCTAACTTGTAACCCATTTTTAAACATCAATACTGAATCAAACATCAAAAAATTTGTACTCAAATTGAAGATAATTGAATCTAGTTTTGCAGAAAACTAACAATCATTCAGAACTAAGGTCTAGAGAAAAAGTTATACCTAAAACATCACACATATGTCCTGCAAATTTTAAGTTAACAACATTCATTCAATGAAGCCAATTTCCTAATGAATATTTGCAAACACTAATGCTACAAATTATGAATAAATCAAACAATGAATACATCAAAGCAACGTCACAGTGTCAATTTACTCAAACTAATTTATCACAATAGTGAAGTTCAAGATCTTTAATTTCAAACACATCAAAAGAACATATTTTCATGTCATCAAGGAAACTCTATTCTACAATAATCTATTCTCAATCTCAGTCTAGAACTTCACATGCATGAACTATTTTAACCATCTATTTAAAAACCCCCTAAATCTAATCCAAAAAGAAATCCATTTCTTCATTTTCAAACCCTTAAACCCCAAACCCCTAACCTATGATAAACATTATTTCATACATGCATGAAGGAAAATAGAAAAGGGGGAAACCGCATTGATTTTCAAAAGGATTGAGAAGATGATGATACTCTCAACTCTTTCTATCTTGACTTCTAACAAAAAAAATGCACTTTTTTTTTCTTGTTTTACTTACTAGTCAATGTTTTTTTTTTCTTTCTCTTCTTCCCTCTCTCACTATTTCTTCTTCTTTCTCATACGCTTTCTTCCCTCTCCCTCTCTCAATTTATGTTTCTGGTTTATGTGCTCCTCCCTTCTTCTTTCTCTTTTTTTTTTTGTTTTATTTTGTTTTTGTTTTTTTTCTTTTTCTTCCTTAGTTTAACAATTTTTCCTT
>JBBPBR010000001.1:43623488-43642913 GCA_037974775.1 Cicer pinnatifidum | reverse complement strand
TGTATGAATTATTTTTCTTTAAGATTTGTATATTTTATATAGAAAAATAGCAATATCAACAAAAATAGGAGACAACTGTAATATATCAATATATAGTTATTATCCGGACGAAGGCCAGACAAATCAAGCTCAATCTTATAATTAATATTTTGTATGCTTTTTAACGGGTATATATATATATATAAAAATGAGATATACTCATCCAATATTAGTATGAAACATAATATAGTTGAAAACCTTTGAAATTAACAAAATACTTAGTAAGAAATTGTTTATATATTATACCCAAAAAAATTAAATGGATTATATATGATTCTTACTTTCTCTTGTTTGACCCTTTTAGATTTTTGGTGTTGAGAGTCTTGAGTTTCTTGCAAGATCCATCCAAATCTTCCTCCATCTTGTTGAAATTCGTCAACAAAGAAATATTTCCAACAGTTATAGGAACCCCCACATCATTGGAATCTTCTTTGTTGTTTAAGAGCAAAAGCGTATTTGTCAATGATTTGAGTACTTCACCCACAAGATCTTGAGCAATTAAGGATAACATTGACCCTTTTACTTCTTTATTTGACTTATCATCACAACTTAGTACTTCAAGTAATTGATTTGCCATGTCACGTCCTCTTAATAGCTCTTCTTCCATTGCCTTTTTGCTAAGCCAAAATAGATTCTCCATTATCTTTTATTTTGGTAGTGTAAATAACACCTAGCTCACTAGAGATAGTTTATTATATATAATTGGAATTGTGTATGAGAAAAAGAGAGGTACATTTCCTTTTATTCAACCTTCCAAATTTTTTTAAAAATCCACTATAGACAAAAGTGCCTCTATCAAGTTTAGTTCACACATCCAAAGTGGTACGTGTACAACACACACCATGTAAAAATTTACATTTAAAATATGGAAAATAAGTTAGTGTTCTAACACACTCTAGTACAATTTTCCCCCCTTATAATTTTGTTATATAAAAGGATGTATTAAACGTACTAATTAACTATTGTAGGTAACTTATATAACTAATTACCAATATCTTTATATATAAATTTCCCTTTTTTACATCTAGTGTGTGTTAATTTTATAGATATTATAATTAAAAAAAATTAGAAATGAATTCTATAGTTTTAAAAATGAATTTCAGTAAATAATTTGATTTATTTAAATAATTTAGTGGATCCATATAAATTACAACTAATAAAACAGGGTATTAAAAAGTGTGTTAACATGGTTCTTACCTTAATTTCTCCTATATATTTTAGTTTAATGGGTCAAGACTCAAGAGCGTGGAAAAAGAAGCACTATAATTGTTTGTTTTAATGGAATATTGTAGGGTGAGGTCATTAGCTAACATCATGCTGCTGAGAATACAATTATATGTGGAAGACAATAATACCCTTTAATTCATGTTTGGATTTTATTGAAGCCGCCCACGTGTTTTCTTTGTTTATTCACACTAGTTAAGGGTAATTTAGGATCTATATAATGAACATAGACAAATGCAACTTGATTCTCTTTATCATTCTTTCCCTATAATTTGGTGTTTCTAGATTGTATACCTTGTTTAACAACTAAATAAAAGATTGCATACCTTGTACATTTCAAATACAAAAAATGATCGTATTGTCGTATACCTTGTTATGCAAATCTTATACCACTTTCATCTCTTGTTGGTTGGAACATTTAATATACAAGGACCCCGTTATATTTGAATAGCCGGAGTAAGACCGCTAATGAAGACCGATTTAGTGGATAAGAAGTTGATTTAACTTACATATAATATTGTGGATTTTACTTTCGCTATTGATGTGAAGATCTCTTTAGTGCGTCATCTGTAATTACTTCTATCAGCGTCCTTTAAGCTTTAAAATATACCTTTTTTTTTTGTAGATTTGAAGTTTGTCATAATAAGCCTCCGAAATCCAATTCATTTAAACTTTTCTTAAAAAAAAAAAGGTTCAGTATTGTTATTTACTAGTATTTAACTGCAAAAGAAGCACAAGGTTCGTATGAAACGAGGTAGTTTCACTATGACTTTTTTAATTAATGCTCGTATGTACATCGAAAAAAGTGTTTTAGTTGAAGGTAGATGAAGCGGAGTAGAGAGATCTAATATCTCATATAAAGTGATTTTTGTCCTCTTTCATTTAAAAAATCATTTAAAATTCCTTTCATTTCTTGAACCAAACACAATCATTAAAATCCCTCTTTCTCCATCTCCTCCTTTGAACCAAACATGTTTCTACTTTCATCCCCTCTTTCTCTATCCATTAAAATTCCTCTTTTCCCTCTTATCCATTAAACATATATAGTTTTGTATGTGTTCGCTCATATTATCTATAGGTGGTCTCTTACATAGCTAGTTCAAACATGCATTGACAATTTTATGTAAGGTTGAGATGATATCGAATTTGGTGATAGTCACCACCAACTCTTTATTTAAAATAGGGTACTGTTTAAACAAATCATTTTTAAGCAAGGCAACAAACACAACAAATACAAACCGAAACAAACTAAAGTAAAATAAATACAATCTTTAATCTCATTTATAAGAGAAACAAAAGAAAATCATCAAACTCAATGCAGTTATTCACGATTCTATGGATTTTAGTTATCTCAGTTAATTAAGTCTTAAGGTGATTTAAGGAATATTCCAAAAATGTTGAAGAAAATATAATATCTAATATATTATTAGATTTCCAAGGCAAACATAACCACATCAACAATGCCTAAACATATACCTATCATTTTTATATATTCATTTAAAATTTCATTTTCTCTTTATTTTTTCATTTTATCACATTACAATATATTATATTTATCACATCACTAATTCTATTTTTCTCTCAAGTGTCGTTGAGGTGTTTGGATGTCTACTGATAATTTTTCGAACAACGTAGAAACGAAATTAGTATATAACTATAGTCCTTAGAATTTTCAATTCCATTAGAGTTTGTAGTTAAATCTTAAAATTTGTTGGCGTATTTGTACATATCGGCACTTAGAGTCTTTTGATTGACATTTAGACCTACATGATTGGTATTTAATTAGATATTTGGTTGGCACTTAGCTCTATATGATATGACACTTTCTTTAATTGACACTTAGGTTCAATGATTAATATTTAGACTTAATTAATTAAGTTGTCTTTTGAATTTTAAGTTACTTATAAAAGATATAAGGGTGTCAAACTCAATAAATTAACTAATATTACAAATAATATTAGAAATAATTTATATATAATAAAGTGTAAGTTTAAGAGAGAAAAAATCTATAATATCATTAAACAACATGTTATCTCCATATAATAGAGTGTGAGTATTGTAAATAGATAAATATATTACCGTATAATTTTACTTATAACAAATTTTGATTTTATCCACATAAATTCCATAGGTAATGAAAAATTACGTGTAGATAGCTCACGGGTACAGATTCGTATATATTTAGTTTATAAGTATTTTCTTAAAGAAAAATCTCGATAAAACGTTTACTCAAAATATCTTCGTGAATAACTTTATTCACAAAATATTCGTGGGTATTATTGCCTAAGAAAATGGAACGAAAAATTATATTGTTTTTGTTGTGGTATTAATAGTTGTATCACGACATTTTCATGGGTAATTATCCATGAAACCATAATATTTAACTGTATATCCATGAAACTTTGGTGGGTAATGATAACATGATTTTAAATGCATTTTGTTTACTGCTAGCTCTATTGTTTTTTAGTGACTTTCAAAAACATTAAACAAATAATGTTATCAAAATACACACAATAACTATTCCAAAACTCAAATAAGAACAATTGACACTAACATAAGTCTCCAAATAAGCAAAATGACACTAGACTACAATTTTTACCAACATTTTTTGTTGCATATGGAACTCCATAGTGCGCTGCTCTTTTTGTTGAACTTCTTCTTGTTGATGTTGCTCTTTTTTCTAAACTCCTCTCGTACCTATCATGCCTTATTTTCTACCACTTTCACTTGCTCCTCAACATCTGCTATCTATGCAGCTATCTCGTCAGAGTGATGAGACAAGACGTTGGTGCAACCTCTAGATGAACGAGAATTTGGGATAAACTTGGAGTCCTTAGTCTACAAAGGCGAGGATTTATCTCTGATACCATAGATACATCCTTTATTTTTCTCCAACATTTTGGGTGCACTACTAGATGCTTCCCCACCTTAGAGGCATGTTGCAACTTTCCTTGAAAGGTTTCCTATTCAAATAAAAAATAATGTAACATAATCAAATCTTTAACAACAAAATCAAAATTAAAGAATCAATGATTTAATCTTCCTTACATGTTTGTGTTTGCTCTTTTATGAACCCAAGTATTGTCCTTTTTCTTGGCGTAGATTTTTTATAAAACCTTATCCAATGTGGAGTCTCTAACTACCTCTTGAGTCTTACAAAAAATAAATGAAAAACATTATGAACATATAACAATGAAAAAAGAATATAGTTTCTTAGCTCACCAACTACAATGTAATGCACATTGACCATGCAATGTAGAATGACCAAAGAATATAGCTTCAAAGCTCAAAAACTACAATAGTTAACAACACACCATCATCTTTTGGGTTTTCAATTCTTTTTAACATTCTTAAAATGAAAAAGTTGCGAAGTTAAAAACGGTGAGATTTGACTCCATGGAAAATACTTTCTTTTATTAAAAAGAACACGAGGACATTTATACACAATCAACACATTGATATTGTTAATAAATTTCATATTCAATAGAGAGTATTTATAAATATACTTTAATATTGATTAGAATAAATCTTGCTTACAAACAAAAGAGCAATTCTCTTTTTTTTAATATGAGTTTGAACCCAAGAGAAGATATAACTAACAAACTAAAGGGAACTAAAACAGAAAACCTAATAAAAAGGAATAAGAAAAACTAATTATATTCTAATTGTAACCTAAATAAATTGGTTAACAAAGGTACAAAAGTAAAATGCATTTAGTAGGTCCAATATCTCCCCTAAAATGGAATGAATGTCTTACATTCCAAGTTTGGACACAAGAAAATAAGGAAAATAAAGTAAAGCTTTGGTGAATACATCAGTTGTCTGATCAGTAGTAGAATAGGTGTAAGATATAGAACTCCTTGAATTTTATCTCAGACGACATGGAAATTCATCTCAATATGTTTTGTCTGCTCATGAAGTATCATATTAGATGCAATATGAAGGGATGATTTGTTGTCACAGTAGATAACAACTAGTTTTGGATGAACAATGTGCAAATCACGCAATAGAAACAACAATCATTGTGCTTCACAAGTAGCTTGCGTAACGGCCTGATATTCGACTTCATATGAAGAACGAGAAAGGTTGGTTGTTTCTTACTTTTCCCATAAATTAAGAAATAATCAAGAAAGAAGCAATATCCATTAGTAGAACGTCTAATGTTCAAGCAAGCACCCCAATCTGAGTCACAAAAGCCCATGATACTGAAAGAAGAACTAACTTTGAAAAAAACTATTTTTCAAGACTGTGTTTTAGAAATCTGACAATTCGGAAGGAAACATTTAGATGCATATCAATTGGAGCTGACAAGAATTGACTTAACTTGCCAACCGAAAAAGCTTACCGATCAATTGTAAAAAAACATTGACATTGCTTCGATGTAGACCATAAATGAAAGTTAATTTTAAATTAGGACCTATGGGCGTAGAACATGGTTTTGAACCTAACAAACCTATATCTTCAAGAATATTCAGATAGTAATTTCTTTTACATAAGGAAATACATCTTTTATTGTATGTTATCTAAAACCAAGAAAACATTTAAGAACACCAAGATCCTTAATGTTGAAAACAGTTTGTAAAGAAGTCTTAATATAGTGTATTTCAACCAAGTTATCACTAACAAGGAGAAAATCATCAACATAAATAAGGATAACAGTGAAAAAAAAAATTGATCTAGTAAATATGAAATTGTCAGATTTGGATTGGTGAAAAGAAAATCGTTTTATAGAAGAACATATTTTCATATTCCACTATCTACTAGCCTGATTTAATCCATAAATGGATTGTTTAAGTTTGCAAACTAGAGATTTATGTTGAACATGAAGGCTAGGAGAGACCTTCATGTAGACATCTTCAATTAGATCCCTATGGAGAAAAGTTGTGTATATGTCAAGTTGAAAAAGAAACCAATTGTTTACGGAAACAATTCAAGGAGTAATCTAATGGTGGTCATCTTAACGACAAGACTGAAAGTGTCAAGATAATCAAGACCTTTAGCTATAAGGCCTACCTTGTATCTCTTAATACTCCCATTGGCATGAAATTTTAATTTAAAAACTCACTTGCAACCAATGATTTTATTATTGGAAGGTAAAATAGTTAACTCGCAAGTATTATTGCTTAAAAATGATTGAAGTTTAGAGTTTATAGCAAGTCTCCCATTGGCATGAAATTTTAATTTAAAAACTCACTTGCAACCAATGATTTTATTATTGGAAGGTAAAATAGTTAACTCGCAAGTATTATTGCTTAAAAATGATTGAAATTTAGAGTTTATAGCAAGTCTCCAATTGAAGTCTTTAATGGCCTCCGAATAAGAAGAAGGTTCCTTTAAAGTAGAAGCATTAATAGTAAAAAATTTATGAGCAGAAGATAAATTTTCCTACAAAAATAAAAGTGGATAAGGGATACTAAGTACCTTTAAATTGATTAGGAACTAAAGTGTTAGTGTTTATACTACCTTGCAAGAAAGAATAATGGAGATCAGGAAGATATGAGGGAGGTTTTGAAGTAGCAATGCCAATCACAAGTTATGAGAGATTCAAATTGTGATCTTTTTAAAATTTTGATTCTTGTGCTTAATTTAAATTAACTCAAGATCAATCTTGGTTGAAACAAATGTCCAAAATGTTCTGAATATGTTAGAAGTAAATAAAATAAATTAGCTTATAATGAAGTATGATTTGTGTGTGCATATAATTAAAGATAAAAGATAGAAAAATCACACACAAAATGTATCTTGGTTCACCTAACTCGTGCTAGTACAATCCTCACAACCGTGAGATTTTTACTATGTGCTTCAGAACCAGAATGTTCATCTTCACACCTTCTCTCTTGATCACACATTGATTAATTACAATCTTCATCTTTCACCCTAGAAAGAATTTTTACAGTCACCTTTCAATCTAGAAATGATTTTTACAAACACACTCAATCTAACATGAAAGATAAACTTGAGATAAATAAAGACAACCTCAGTAAATGATGATCCACAAATATAGTAAAGAGAGCTGAAGTTTGCTTGAAGAGTTTTCACTTGTTATTACTTGAACAAGTGTTGGTAGATTTGTAAACTATTTTTTTTTTTTAATCTTCCAATTGATCTTCAATTTATAGATGATAAAAGAATTTAAAATTTCAGTTTAAACTGAATATAGTCCAAACTTGAGCAATTGGTAGACGAGTAATTGGTATATGAGCAATTGGTAGATGAGGATCCTCAACATCAAGACTAGTAGATGAACAGTTTATGGAAGCACCCGAATTAGGTCGCAAATAGTTCCGAGGATACCCGTATTTTCTGAAGCAAACATCCATTATATGGACCAATTTATTGCAATGAGTGCAAATTTTGTGGCCCTGATTGCTACCACCTAAACCACGACCAAATCCATGACCAGAGATGAAAACAACAACGATAATTTTAATTTCTTCTGTAGGACTAAAGATTTGACATTCTTGTTGTATAAGCATCGAGAAAACCTTGCTAATGGTAGGGAGAGGCTCCATTAACATGATATGAGGTTTAATTGGGGAATACTGTTCATTCAAGCACTTAAGGAAACAAAATGGGATAGTCGTTTTTCTTGTATTCCCTGATCTTTGGAAAAAGATTGCAATAACAAGTAGGTGTACAAGAACAAGAAGAAATATGACAAAAATTATCCAACTCTTGCCAAAGCTTCTTTGAATTGGTAAAATAGTTTGTAATAAAATAATGACCTTGCTTAAGACCATAAATTTATTCTTGCAAGTCTAAAATCTGAAATACGTCTCCTTGATGATAGTGTTCATTCAGTTCTTTCCATATATCTGCAACAAAATCCATCCACATAATACTTTGAGCAATATCTAGTTTGAGTGAGTTTGTAATCCAAGAAATAACCATGGTGTTACATTGATGCCATGCCATCAAAAGTCAGTCTTCGTCTTTAGGGCAAGAGATGGTACAAGGAACAAGCATCGACGAGTCCATGTGTGAAAGTTTCTGTTGTTGAGAGGTGGAGACACAAGTGTAAGGACAAGATTATCACTGGGATGCAATAAGAACAAATCAAGCATGTTATTTTGATAACTTCGATTGTGATTTGGGGATTTCTTCACAGGTTGTTGGATAGTGGATTGATCATCAAACGATGAAGAAAAAGAGGTAACGTGATCATATTCCATCACAAATTATTCATCTCTTTTAATAACGTTAAAAACATAAATTTACATTTTAAAATCAATATGCATTTTATTGTTATATATTGTCAATATCAATTTTTTTTACAATATCAGTTAATTAAAACAGTTAGATCATTAGAAATGTGACACTCATTTTGTTTTTTGGTGACACTTATTTTGTTTCGTCTCATTAATATTATTTTTTACATTGTCAATCAAGTAAAACATTTCAATAACTGTTAGTTTATGATGATGATTTAGTCCTAACGTCCAAAGTCCAAAGTCTCCCTTAAAAAATTTCCTACTAAGTCCTCAATATTAGGCCTCTATTTAAATAATTTTTTAAACAATTTATTTATTATTTTATTATTTTTTGTGGGCTTAAGGGATCACGAGCACAATGTTTTGTTAATCTAAAATTTTTTGTTGAAAAATTTTGGAAATTTGTTTTTCTCAAAAGAGTATCCAAGATAATCTAAAACATTTTTTTTGTCAGAAAAAAATCAAATTTTTTTTATCAAACAATTGATTTTTTTTTGAAAAAAAAAATTTAAAAAAAAAGAAAAATAATTTGTAAATCATTATTTTATTGTAAAAAATTTAAATTTTGGAGAAAAAAAAGAATTGTTAAAATTATTTTTTTTGAAAAAAAATCGAAAAATAAATTTAAAAAAATTGGTCAATATGCCCCACTTAGCCCACAAAATTTTATGGGTTTTTAGCTTTGAAATTCTTCTCTTGCAGCCTTAATAACTATGAAATTTTTTACTCCCTAAATATGTGGACCGAAACTAATAATAAATAATTTATGAAATTGACATATGTAAATTTGACCCACTTCATTGCTGAACAGTTGCGCCAACCAATTGAGTGTTCACCAATATGTTTTATTTTAAAGATTACCTTAAAGCTTTATTATTGAATCATAGCCCATACAAAGGAGGAAAAGGCCCATTTAACATCCTTACACATCTCAAACCAGAGGAATGTACCATGCACCCCCTCTATTTTATCTTCCACCCCCCAACCATAATGAAAAGACCATATTACCCCTAGTTTAAACTATAAAAACCCCAAAAAAAATTACTTACCTTTTTTTTACTCATTTCTTCGAAAGTCTGAAAAATTCAATTCTCCCACCCATCAAGCCTTCGAATATTTTGAAACATCCGGACACAAAAAGTAAGTGAATATTCAAAAGTTTCCTGGGGAATGAAACTTTTGAAACACATTTAGGGCTGAAAATACCAAACTTTCGAAAGTTTCCTTAAACTTGAAAGTTTCGAAAAGCCAAACTTTCGAAGGTTTCTTTGAATTCAAAAGTTTCGAAGGTCATTTTTTTTCAAGAATTAGCAAACTTTCGAACCTTTTGTTGAACGGAAAGTTTTGAAATGTAAACCCTTCGAACATTTTGAAACTTTCGAAATGTAAATCATTTGAACCTTTGGAAAGTTTCGAAACATGAAAGCTTCGAACATTTGGAAACTTTTGAAAACTTACAGCTTCGAACATTTGGAAAGATTCGAAAAATGAAAACTTCGAACATTTGGACAATTTCGAAGTTTCGAAGGTTTCCTAACAAATGAAACTTCCGAATTTCATTTCTAGTTTTTTAAAAATATTTTTGTATTTATTTTTTAATATTGATATTCATATATTGCAGTGCCTAGAATGAGAGGTGCGTTTGGTCAAATCATTTGCAATTTGGTAGGTGACAGAGGTGATGGTGCTGAAAGAATTCCACCAACAACATCAAACCGACGACGCAACGAAGCAAATCGTCCAATTAGGCAGCGTCGTCGAAGACAAGAGGTCCAAGATGATGATATTGAGCCTACTGAGCATGCACATATGGAGAATGATGTCCCTCAGTCTCCACAGATGGAGCATGCCGCTGATGATATTCATGATACTTCTGCACATGTTGCTGATGATATTCATGAGCCTACTGAGCATGCACATGTTGCTGATGATATTCATGAGCCTATTGAGCATGCACATGTTGCTGATGATGATGATTGTAATGATGCTGCTGATATTGAGGATCAGGATCATACCGGATTTCCCGAAGGACCAACTGTGACACGTGTGTTAACACAATATGAGCATCACGTGGCTCGGAGACTATGGGAAGAAGAGGTATATGTTAATTTATTTTTAATTATATTTAATTATTTGTTTATTTATGTTTAAGTTTATTTAATTAATTATATATGTATAAGTTTATTTAATTTAAGTGCTTATATTAAGTGTTCAATTTAAGTGTTTATTTGATTATATTAAGTGTTTTATTTAAGTGATTAATTGAAGTATTTTATTTAATTAATTGTATATTTATACAAGTGTCTATATTAATTATTGAATTTAAGTTTATTTAATTTAAGTATTTATACAAGTGCTTATATATGTGCTTATATTAATTATTTAATTTATGTTTATATAATTAAATTCTAAATTTTAAGTGCTTATATTAAGTGTTTTATTTAAGTGATTAATTGAAGTGTTTAATTATAATTATATAATGTCTAATTACATTTATGTTTAAGTTTATTTAAATAAGTGTTTATATTAATTATTGAATTTAAGTTTATTTAATTTAAGTGTTTATATAAGTGTTTATTTTTATTTAAATGCTTATATTAAATGTTTATTTATTTAATTAATTACTCGTAGGATCGTGGATCATTGAAAGTCATTACTCACGGATTGAAGCTGAAGAAGTTTTCTGAAGTTCCTGTACCAGATCCTGTACAGCATTGGATTCGAGAATCTGGGCTGATGCATTTATCTTCAGGCTACCTCACTATGGCTGATGCTTGTAACACCCCAATATTTTTATATATATTATATATGTGTTTTTAGTAATTTTTGTAATTTATTATTTAATTAATAATTTATTCTATATGTAAATAAATTAAATTAAAATTTACCACTCCATATTTTACTAGAATAATTATAACCTTTATTTTTACTTAGTTATTTTGGTGTGACAATTACATTAGAATGGTTTATGGCATAATTAAATTATACATAGACAATTGTGTATTTTGCTTATTTGATTAGTTTCGATAATCACGAAATTGTTGTGTTAGATATGTTTATTTTATTTTGCTATGTGTGAGTGATATTTGTGTCTTGCTTGATTTATTTTAGTTGATAAAATATTAGTTGAATTATTAAATTAAATTAGAATTTATAAAATTTATATTGTTTGTTAATTTTATTTACGACCAAATAAGTACTCATTTTAGAGATATTTAGTGAAATCCAACCTTTATGTATAAGTGTTTTGAAAATATTTTTGGTTCATCAAAAAAAAAATAGTGACTTGACTCATTCTTTTATTCTCTTTTATGACAAGATTTTTGTGACGATTCATTGTGCGACATAATGTGCATTAACTCATTTTTAACACCTTTAATTTATTTTTTAAAGGAAGATTATAAATTTAATTATGAGTTTTTGTGCAATTAAGAGATGACTATTCTCCTTTTTGTATCTCATGAATTCATCTATTTTAAACTAAAATTATAATTTTATTTTAATTGTCTACAAAAATAATTTTATGTTATTTTTGGTTTCGTAACCATTAGATAAAAAAATTAAAAGAGTGATGTGACACCCTCTAATTTATTTATTTAATTAAAATGAATAGTGTGACACCCTGCAATATATGGTAAATTTTATTAGTTAATCCTAATTAACTCATACACATGATTTCAATTGACTTTGTAACAACGTAATAAAATTAAATAAATTGTAGTTATTGGTAGCATAATTTTGGAATTAAGTGCACTTCAATTTTAGACCAGAAATCAATCGTAATATTGCAACGTAAAATAATTTTCTATTAGGCCTCTTGCTATCACACCTATTTCTCATTCCTACACTCCTAAAATAATTTTCTATGTCATAAATCCCAATATCTATCGGTGTTGAATTCATCATTGCCTCATGAGCTATTTCTCGTGCAAATTTAGAGATGTTAAGAAAGAAAGCGCCTAAGGTAAGGGTTTTTCCCCATGCAGAGTTAGGCTAGATATTAAATTAGCAGTTCATAGGATATTAATATGATGTCTGGATGTCTTAAAAGAAAAATGTTGATTTTATTTTTGTCGTAAAGAAATTAACTATAATGTTTTGATTGTCTCTTTTGAGTAATACATCTATCTTGATGAACTTAATTATAGAGTTATATTTTATTATTATCCCTTGATAAATATGTTTGTAGTGAAAATGTTTAGTGCTTTACGTGTTTTAGACTATTTAATTATGAAGTGATAATTTTTATAATGATGTATTTAGTAATATTTTATTATGATGTATTTGATTTTATTTGTTGACCTTTGAGTATTTTAAATTTAAAACTTGACTTTCATGAACAATATATGTGTCTTGAGAAAATTGATGAGAATTTTATATTTCTTTAAATTTAATAATATGAGAAAATTGATTATTGAATGCATTAATGAATAATCCATTTTTAGAATGCTGAAAATTTTATAGTGAAAGGAACGAAATTTATGTTGCTATTGTATTCTTGGTGATATGAGTTTTAATGGTTATCAATAACATGTAGTCAAATCGAATCTTAAGGATTATTAAAATGAAAGTGGTGATTTTGAGATATTTGTTCACGTGCATATTTGATGTGTTGAAGTTATTGAGTTATAACTATGAACATCCATGAGAATATAAATTTAATGGCTTATGTGATTAAAAAATTTAATCTAAAATACCTTGTCTTCGTGGTTGCCTAAGTGGTTGGTGATTTGTGTTTTAAATGTAGTTATCTTTGTGGTTGCCTAGGTGGCTGGTGATTTGTGTTATAAATATTTGTTGTCTTTGTGGTTGCCTAAGTGGCTGGTGATTTGTGTTTTAATTATTGTTATCTTTGTGGATTGTCTAAGTGGCTGGTGATGTGTGTGATTATTTAAGTGAGTGGTGATTTGTACATTTTGCTCATCATTATCATTTCATGACATATCATATACATCTTTGTGGACGCCTGTGTGGCTGGTTTAATTTTTCCCATTAGTATGGGTGACTTCTGTGTGGACGCCTGTGTGGCTGGTTATATCCGGATCATATATGTTTAGGAGCATGCATAACTTATATATACATTTAATTGTTATTTTTATTTTGATTTAACTATTTGATCTACGGTTGTTACTTATTTAGATACATTTTATGACTTTTGATATATTTTTGAGAACTATTAAATAATCAATTTATTTAAATCTTTTATTACAAAAGGATTTTATATTCATATTTTATGGTTGTTATTTTATTATTTGGTTTAATTTTGTTGTAGGATGAACTGACCCCTTACACCAACATTTAGGTACTAATGATCTCAAAAAGTTGAGTTGCATGAATGATGTTTGGTTGGTGCACGCGCGTGAGAAAATGAGACTTTTATTTAAAAATAATGTTCTATATTACTAAAATTTTTGTGGTACATTGTAAAGTTATTTACTCGTCATCATTAACTTTTAATAAAAATGTGGAAGTGAGATTTTATTCCAATTGAATGTCCTTATTGATCTAACAATTAGAATATTAATTTTGCAAATAAATGAGTGGATAATATTTTAGCAAATTGCATTATGTTCTTTTACAAAAAAAATATATCAAGTCATTTTCTAACGCATCTTCAAATTTTCACATGATCAATTATGCATAAGAATAAAAAAATTATAGTTGTTTATAAAAGAAAATAAATATTTTTAAGTAATTTTTGGAAAAAAAAATTTGGGGCGTTACAATGCTGGTTTGATATCCGCGTTTAACAACTTTACACAATCAGTATGCGTCCAAAATATATCTCTCAAAACATCAGAATTCTCCCGTCTTCTTGTCCAATACACATAATTTTCTTCTTGTATCAACTTCAACAAATGTTGCATTTTTGTGTACAAACCTCTCAATGATGACCGATAAGTACTCCTTGCTTTATATATTTGACTTGGAATTGTGAGATTATCTTTATTTCTCTCTTTCAAAGCATTTAGAATGAATCTAGGTGCAAGCTTATACTTTGTCATTTCATTCACAAATTTCCTCTCTTCTTCATTTAAACGCCCCAAATAAGAATGACGAGTTACATTATCAAGTAGATCATGATTGTGTGTTCCACAACTAACACTAATTTTCCATCTTTCACCGACACTTAACGGTATACATCTAAGCGTAAACGGACAATTTTCTTTATGAGAACAAGTTACTGTTGATTCTGATTTTGATTTATATATTCCACCTCTTTCGCATCCCAAAATCAATTTGTCTTTTCTTCCCCTCTTTCCGGTTGCTTTATCTGATCGAATGGTAACAATTAAAATTCCATTTTGCAGTCCAATGGTTTTTGCCCATTCAAATATAGCTTCTTGAGATGGAAATACCTACAAAATATGTATCAAATAAAACATCAAATATATCGTTATATTAAAAACATTTATCAGTGATGGATTATAAATAATATTAATACCTGATCGGTAATAAATTTTTCTGTAGAATCTATTATCTTTCTTGACATAGGAAGCTCAACTGTACTCATCCCTAATTTAAAAAACAGTAACAAATTAAAATAATAATAAAATTAAAAAAAAATTCGAATCTTTCGAATTTCATGAAACCTTCGAAACTAAAGTAACTTCGAAACTTTGACATTGATCCAAACCTTCGAAATTTTAAGAAAATTACGTTTCGGAACTTTCGTCTTCATCCAAAGTTCCGAAAATTTTGTGGTTCGAAAATTTCATAATTAACTAAAGTTTCGAACATTTGAAGGTTTTTAACTTCGAAAGTTTGGTTTAATACAATAGTTTCGAAACTTTTTAAAAAAAACCACCTTGTATTGTTTCGAAAGTTTGAAACTTTCGAATGGTAAAATATTTTTTGGTAACTTTCGAATGTGGGGGTGACAAAAGAGTCAAGTAAATTTTTTTTCATAATTTATATAAGATAAAAAAGGATAGAATGGTCAATAATAAAAATTGGGGGTGGGAGGTAAAATACAAGGGGTGCATGGTACATTCCTCCTCAAACCAACATATATTGGGCTTGCTCATAGTTAATCTATTAGCAAAGGTGATGAGTACACTATTACAATATATAAGAACAAAAGACATTAGCTAAATCTTCTACTTCTTTGAAGCATTGATACGTGATTAATATATACCCAGTAATTATTGCGGAAAATCATCCTCTTAATAGCATCAAAAATCATCTTTGCATCTATTTCGATGGTGAGAGACACAAGAACATAATCTTTGGCGAATGATCTGATGGAGAATAAAAGTCCCATCATTTCTGTAGTGGATGTATTATTGAACCCATCCATAACCTAACTATGTAAAGACATTAGTTAGTATTATTAATTTAGGAAATATTTTATTATTATTGGCTTATGTTAAAACAAATCGAACTAAAATTAATGGTGGTTTTAGCTGCCGCTACAAGTTAGATTATTCTGCACTTAATAAATCATGTTGCGGTTCTAATAAACCATTATGATGACTGTTAATTCAATTCTTCTTAAAGTTAGTAATTTTGGTGGTTAAAAATTGTTATTGTTAAAAGTTTGCATCCACATTTTTCTCGATTGTTTTTGAAGTATTATGTTTTTTTTTTTTTTAGATATTTACTAACAAAATTATAATCGTAAGGATACACATTTGTTTTATTTTTTATTTTAAACACTCATTTACTTTAAAATTAAATAATAATTTATTCAATTATATTTTCACAAAAATAATGAATCAAAATATTTGTAATTATAAAAAGTAAAGTTAATGTGTAAAACAAAAGAACTTCTAAAGACAAAACTTTTTTCATTTTACTACCAAAAATAAATTATAGTTGGTCATAATTTTGGATGTTTGTGGAAAACTATCCTAACAAGTTTCACACCAATACAAAAGTATCTCAAAGCCTCAAACTGCATACTATTGTGTTTCATCGCATTTCTCTTACTAGGTTGATCCACAACATTATTCGCTCAAATAGTGCGACGTCATGTCAAATGTAAGGGTCATCTCCAAATAACATACACAAAGCAAATAAACATTCATATATAATTGTTATAGCAAAAATATGAATAAATTATATACTTCATTTAATAGTTAAAAATCACAATACACCAAATATACAAATCAATCAAAATGCAAACATCTTATTTGTTAGACTATATGTCAATGCATGATTGTCGAATATCGCCTTCCCTGCAAGGGTTTATTGGGTCCTTCCAAGCAACACCACTAACTCAAAATTTTTGTAATGATCTGTGAGCTCCAACCAATTATGGATGTACCGCACAACTATGAAGACTTGAATGTAGACACTTTTGTAGTAAATCACCAATATTATGCAAGATTAACTTATTAACAACAACATATTTGCACATTCAGAATTAACCACATGTCAAACACAACCATTATAACCATGTATCATATAACATTTATTTTGAAGATACCACACAAATAAAATCAATACACAATATTATAGTACATTTATATCACATATAATTCAAATATGAAAGCGAATGAAGTGATATCCTTAGTGTTACCAAAGTTGTTTATCATCATCATTGTCATTATGATTATTATTATTACTATTATTATTATTATTATTATTATATTATTATTATTATTATTATTTTATAATTCAACACAACCTCCACACAATTGTCTCATAAAAATCATAACTTTGATCTTCTAAAATAAATAACTATAACAACAACTTTCAACACATATATTATTTTTGGAAAAAAAAATATTATTTTTAACATCAATAGAGTTTCTAAAAATTTCTTCAACACTCAAAGTATCACAACGTAATTTTTAAATAAATAAAAATTGAGTTTGTAGATAATAACTAATCCTCTTGATTAAAATACAATCTAACTTTTATTACGACTTCTACCGGATGAAAATTAATTTTCGACATAGATAAATATTTTCTCGAATCAAAATAGGTTTCTATATCAATATCATAAGAAAATCAAGAACACTTCTAAGAAAATAAATTACATTACAATTTTGCTTTTAAAATTAAAAATGATTTCTTGCACAATAATAATAATAATAATATCAAACACCATTTTTAAAATTATCCATTATCATAAAGTAATTTACTAAAAATTAGTTTTTTGATTAGTAACAACTTTACCTGAAAAATTAATATTTTAATTTACAAACATAAATTTTGTATCAAAAATCATCGCTTCAAAATCAAAGTTTTTATCAAATTGAATTAGATAAAGAAAATAAAAATATTAATAGATTATATTAATAAGTCAAATTCAAAGGTAGAGATGACATACTAAAATTTGAACAAAATCGGAGCAAATTTCTTGCACAACCGTTGACCACTAAACATGTTTTTCTTTTTTCTGTCATCTTGATTGCACTCAAGTTTCTTTTTCCTCTTGCACACTATTTAAGATTCATGATTTTTTTTTTCTAACCTACAATAGCTATTTACGATGGACTTATACATTTTTCTTTTTTCTTTCCTTTTAACCTAATCTAATAACTATCTAGAGATTTATATGAATTTTCTTACTAACTAACATTTGAGCGATTGACTAATTTAAAATATTTTTATTATTTTTGTTTTCTAAAAATAGTAAAATTGTGTCATTATTATAAATATTTTTTTTTTCAAATACTTCACAAGAAAATATTTAGTGAAATTAAATAAATCATTTCATATACATATATACTTTTCAAAAATAATAATTGAATAAAAAAATATAATAATAACTATCACATTATAAATTATTGATAAAAATAAATAAAAAATATATTTCACACATTACTAATAATGAAAAAAAATGAGAGTCTTACATTTTATTCATCTAAAATAGTTTTGTCTTCGAAACTGACACTAAAGAGTTTCTAGATATGAATCATTTATCTTACTAGTCGAGAAAATTTTTATCTATCATGCTACAATTATTTTAAAATTTATCAAGCCCAACTTTCTCAACATTATTCTATAGATTTACTACTCTAAAATCACATTCACTTAGTCCGATATTACTTTAATCCTACCAAGAAAGCTTCAAGTTCTGTAAAGACCAAAACCTACACCTCACAATATTTTGTTTATAATCATAATCTCAATATACGTCAAAGAATCAAAAATTTGTGACAACTTTCCACCAATGTACTCAATGTACCATCATTCTCAAACCACTATAAAGAACTTTTACTTTTAATGTTCAACCTTTTGGATCCAATACTTTGACTAAATTTAACTTGAATTCTTTCCACAAGGATTTTAATTCATTGTTACTATTGTGACTAAAAATCTAATTCATATGACTAACTACTTAAATTCTTACTTCTTTATGGTGTAGTATCACTTACTTGCCAATTACAACTCACAACTCACAAACAGGAAATAATATCTTTAATCCAAAAGTTGCATTCTTAACACACCATTGTAAGAGAATCGTCTCTAATATACTTTTAAATCTCAATATTTCTAATTCGTTACAAAATCAGTCAACAACACCATTTTTTCTATTCACTCATAAAAATCAATAATTAATCACTCTCTTTGGTATCACATACATTGATATATTTGATTAATTAGCTTGCGATTGATCACTTCAAATTATTATCATTCATTCAATGCATAGTATTGGTAAACATAAAAGTTAAAACCTATGATATCATATCTACAAGTATTCACACACTTTACAAATATGATTTTTCAGTTATAAAATACATAATTTCTCTATATAATACTTTTAAACATTAACAAATTCACAACTACTCAATCATGCAACTAGTAACAACTTTATATCATCCCATTATTTTGGACTCACTGATGTTTCTTTCTCTTCTTTTTCATACTATTTAGGATTCAATATTTCTTTTTCTTTTTTCTAACCTACAATGACTAATCTAAAATATATTTATTGTTTTTGTTTACTAAAAATAGTTAAATCATGTCATTATTATAAGTATTTTTTTTTTCAAAT
>JBBPBR010000001.1:43590132-43609975 GCA_037974775.1 Cicer pinnatifidum | reverse complement strand
TTTCCATTCCTCATTTGATATATAATGTCGATATATCTTTGGAGGTTCAGCGCTTGTGTTTCCTTCTTTATCTTTAAGATAGAAGTTTGAGAGATGCGATCTAAATCCACGATGGATTTTGCCGGCAACTCTCAATACATAATTCTTTCGTCCTTCATCAAGGACAAAAGATGCCTGCAATGAAAAAAATTATAAGTAAAGTATTTCAATGAAAATATTTATAAATGACAAAAGATTGGATCAAAAAATTTACTTGAATATCATTCCAGATGATATCTTTGGCATCCTTCAATGCCTTTTCTCTCCAGTCGTCAATTGTTATTGGAATATTTTGACGCACAACAGCCCCAATGTAGCTCACAAACATTGCGCTGTGTGGGTCAACTGGCTGACCACTTTCATTCCATCCCACCTAATAAACTCATATAGTAAGTACATGCTATTAAAAAAACCTAAAAAAATACACAACAAACAGAGTATAGTATAGTATTACCTCAAACTTGGTCCCATTGCTCCTAGCTTTAATGACTTTCTGCATGATAGTTGCACCACGTTTGACTTCATTTTCATAAGTCCTACTGGTGCCAACTTCTTCATTTTGACATTCTAAATCTCTGTTTGTATCCATTTAACTACAACAAGTTCAACATGCAGTTTAGTATAACTTCAACAAGCTCAACATGCATCATGCATTATTTTAAACAAGCTCAACATGTATCAGTATATATATTTTAAACAAGCTCAACATGCATTTTAATGATTACAAAAAATAAATAACATCAATACCTGTATAATGGTTCGAAGAAGGATGAAATGCAACGAAAAGAGCGAACGGAGAAATTTCACAGCAATAAATGTCACAGAAAAACGGTTTTGAAGAAATACGTAATGAGGGTTACGTATTTCAATGAAAATATAAGGTTCGAAATGATCTTGGATGGAAATAAGGTTCGAAATGAAGCGATGATCGTGGAAATAAGGTTCGTAATGAACGAGATTATAGGGTTTGCAAAAGAAGAGAAGAACGATGAAGGTTGAGATGATAGTGTAGATTACGTAATGAAGAGGAAACTGAAGAGGTTACTGTTATATATATAACCCTTTTACAGCGCTTTTTTATAACCCTTTTACAACGCTTTTATACACAAGCGCTGTAAAAGGCTTAGCCTTTTATAGCGCTCTTTGGAAAAGCGCTGTAAAAGGCGTATTTATTTAAATTTTTAAAAAGACTCTTTTACAGCGCTTTTACAAACAAGCGCTGTAAAAGGCCTCATTGTTTTAGTATGTTATATAATGTTTTTTTAATAGCCTTTTACAGCGCTTGTTCAAAGAAGCGCTGTAAAAGGACTTATTTAAATTTTTAAAAGACTCTTTTACAGCGCTTATCCCAACAAGCGCTGTAAAAGGCCTTATTATGTTATTTTTGTGTTTTGTTATGTCCCACCAAAATATCTTCCTCTTCACCAAACATCAAAGTCCTTTTATGCATCTTCTTCGCAAACATCAAAGCTAACTCTTTCAATCTTCACCAAACATCAAAGTCCTTTTTATCTCTTTACATTCCCTTTCATTCTTAAATCGTAACTTGATCTACAGGTTCATTGCCATGTTGCGAAAAATGGGTTTGTTAACAATGTGTCTGATGTTTTTGTTAACAATGGATCTGATGTTTTTGTTAACAATGTGTTTTTGGGGATTCCCATGATGCGTAAAAGGTGTTTGAAGAAAATCCTGTTAGAGAAAGTCATGTTAGTTATCTTTTCATTATTATTTTTAAAGTCTTTTACAGCGCTTTTTTTACATGCATAGTTCTTAAGAATTGTAATTGTCCAAATTTACATAAACATGCAATAATCACTGGTTATGCTTGCCTTCTTAGACAACAATAAAACAAGAATAGAACCAGAATAATTCAGATTATATAATACCACAATAATTCAATAAAACCAGAATAGAACCAGAATAGAACAATAATTCAGATTACAATAGGTTTACCACAAATTTCAATTATCAAACTATTACGTTGACTCTCAAAATAGAAACCTTTTCCATTATTACTTGACCATGTCACGTGCCTAGTATTTTTTCAAACCAATACGACTCAATTCTCTTTCTGTGATTGAAGAAGATAAACTATTTTTAACTTTACAAAACTCTACTCAAATCACTACGCCAAAAACAGCATTTTACAACGCTTTTTTTAAGCTTTCTATAGCGCTTTTTCAAAAAAAAAAGCGCTGTAGATTCGAGCGCTGTAAAAGCTACAACAGCGCTTTCAAAAAAGCGCTCTTAAAGGCACCCTTTATAACGCGCGCTTATTATGCACCTTTTACAGCGCTTGTTGTAACAAGCGCTGTAAAAGGCATACCCATATTTCATATATTTGGGGTACCTTTTACAGCGCTTTTTTGTAAAAAGCGCTGTAAAAGGCATACCCATAATACATATTTGGGGTACCTTTTACAGCGCTTTTTGTAACAAGCGTTGTAAAAGGCATACCCATAATACATATTTGGGGTACCTTTTACAGCGCTTTTTGTAACAAGCGCTGTAAAAGGCATACCCATAATACATATTTGGGGTACCTTTTACAGCGCTTTTTGTAACAAGCGCTGTAAAAGGCATACCCATAATACATATTTGGGGTACCTTTTACAGCGCTTTTTAGAAAAAGCGCTGTTAAAGGTTTTATTTTTTTTATTTTTTTTTTACCCTGTATATATTTTAAAAGCGTTTTTTAGCTTTTTATGGCACTTTTTTTATAAAGCGCTGTCTTTTATCTTTTTATCCAAAATTAGTTTGAACCAGTTCACACAACATAACACATCCAGAATCACTAATTTTAGAACATATTCATGTGCATGTTAAAACAGAAACAGAATCAGTAACACAACCAGAACCAGAACCATAACAGGAGCCCATAATCAGTTTAAAACATAATCAGTTTACACAATATGATACATATATATTATCCTGTAACACAGTAATTTACAACATATTTGGTATGAATATACATTGAATCTAATTTACAACATATTCATATGCAAGTTTATATACTGTCCTATGATCATATACATATAATAACTATGCACCATATAATATTCAGTCCCTTGCAGCATGCTATTTCCCAGAAAATCAAATAATTTTCATTTCAAGCACATACTCACACCATTCGTCCTTTAATTCCATCAGATCTTGCTCATAATATGAAGGACTGGAATTTTTAAAGTACTGCAATATAAAAATTGAACATATTATATTAAGTTAGTATCAAATATATAGATAATTTATATATGAAAATCATATAATCAAAATACCGTACCGTTTCTGGGATAATAGTTTTATTCTTGTCAACAATCTCCTTCATGAATCTCAATACGTAGTACCCACAGTCGATGTTGTTTGTTTGACGAGGGCACTTTATTGGGATCCATGTAGTATTATTAGACTTTTGCTTCGACACTACCGCACCTCTTTGAGCTCGAAAAACTTTTAATGCACTATAAAATGAATAAATGTGATTATTTTAGCATGAACAAACACTTATTTATATATATGTGTAACAAAAATAAATGAATATTACTTACGTATCGAACAAAGTCTTGATTTCGGAGTGATTGTTGTAATCGCCATGCAAGGGATCCAAATAGTATACAACTTCAGAGACGGCATTGATTGCAAATAGCACCCAATGTGCCCTACAACAACAAAAAATTGGTTACACAATTTGGTCTATACACAACTAATAAATTAAATTCTCATCAATTAAAAAAGATAAAATTACGTACCCTGAATTATATGGTGCTAAGAACAATTTATCCTTTGAAATATTTCCTAAAAACATATTTACAATGTATTTCTTAACATTGTCTTCATCCAGTTTCCACATGGACGTTTTATGCGGAGAGAAGAATGAGTATTTATTCGATAATTTCCTAGGGCACACGACCTTCTCATGCAAAAACCTTCAATGAAAATTTTAAACTAGATTAGTTACCAATACATTTAATTAATTACCAATAAATGCAATTAAAAGTATTTTTTACCTTATATACAAGCTCATTACAGTTGCACTGAGCTCCTTATGTTCGAGAAGCTCGTATACGTGCTCCTTGTCGAATAATTCCTCATACTCCTCTCCGAATATTTCTTTATTCATATGTATCATGCGGCAATCGTCGCTGCTGCATAGGTTATTTTTTACTTGAATGTCAAGACACGCCCCGTATTTACCAAGGCGTGGCTGACTTATTTTAGGAGGAGCAGCAGCAGCGACTGATTTGCCACGATCCAATTTTTTTATTGCTGCAAATTTGGCAGCTTTATTGGCAGCTCTATTAACCTCCAATTTTTGAGGTTTGCTGCTTTTTTTTGGATGTACGGGTGGTTTATTTATTTGGACCTACAAAAATGAGGTTAAATGTTAGTTTATTGAATCTGAAAAAATTGACAAAGCTTATGCAATAAATGTGACAAACCTTATCGGGAGACGTCACTGATTTGTTTCTGGGAGGGCTCTTAATGAGGGCAACAAGGTTAGTGGGCCATGCCACGTTACTACCGATAACTTCGCCCAATGACTGCATATCTCCGTCGTTGTCCGGTATCGGCAACGGTGCAGTTGGTTCGAAAGCAACAGTAGGCGATACCTTGACATGGCCCTTTGGGATCGGAGTATTGTGCAATACTTCTCCCAAAGTATTGTACAATTTTGCTTTTCCCACCTTCCGATGAGTGGGCGAGGACAAGTATAGAAAACATGAAGTGACACCCTAAATCAATAGTTAAAACATAAGTACAGTTAATATATAATATTGTTTAATGCATAAGTAATTACATAAGCAAGTAAGTAATTAATTACCTCGGGAATAATTTTCAAACCGACGTTGCAACTCCCGCTTTCACTCTCCATTTGTAGTTCACCTTGGAGCTGAACCGGAAGTTGCTTGTCTTTGTTTGTATTCACCAATTGTGCCACTTGCTCAGATAGGATTCTGAGCTTCTCTAATACTTCCTCGTTGGAAGGTTTTTGGCGCTTCTCTTGAGGAAAAAAGCTTATGGGAGTTACGCCAAATCCCTTCCCCCTAACTCGGCCGGAATATTCAGGAACATTAAAAACTTTGCCCAAAATATCCCGGCAACTATCCTTGTTGCCCTCTTCACATTCAGAACTTTGAGAGATGGTCTCCTAAAATACATGTAACATTAAAATAGTTAAGTTCATTATCATTTTTAAAATACAATATTAAAAAGTATTCAAGTGATAAATACAATATTGAAAAAATATTAAAGTCATAATATACTTACACAAAGTTCTATTACTTTTTGAACATTTTGGTTATCAACCACTCCATCTTTATTTACCCTAGCTTCCTTCCACAAGATGTGACGACCCAACGGTTGATTAGTTTGGGTCTCTTGTCGCTATTGGATAAAACAAAATATTAGTTAGAAACTATAGTTTATAATACAAATTCATTCATTATATAAAAGTGATGTTTAATTACTTACAAGCCCTTGATCAAAGCGTGCATATCCCATACGTGATTTTCTGTATGGGTGCGTCGGGTTTCTTGCCCTTTCACGATTTGCCTTACTTATGTTCTATATAAAAAAATAGCAATTATGTAAAAATTTAAAATACGATGCGAATATAAATAATAAAACACAAAAAAGCTAATAAATTAATCACTTACGACAAACGCGGGGTCCGTACGTTTGGAAACAAACGCTTTCCATTCCTCATTTGATATATAATGTCGATATATCTTTGGAGGTTCAGCGCTTGTGTTTCCTTCTTTATCTTTAAGATAGAAGTTTGAGAGATGCGATCTAAATCCACGATGGATTTTGCCGGCAACTCTCAATACATAATTCTTTCGTCCTTCATCAAGGACAAAAGATGCCTGCAATGAAAAAAATTATAAGTAAAGTATTTCAATGAAAATATTTATAAATGACAAAAGATTGGATCAAAAAATTTACTTGAATATCATTCTAGATGATATCTTTGGCATCCTTCAATGCCTTTTCTCTCCAGTCGTCAATTGTTATTGGAATATTTTGACGCACAACAGCCCCAATGTAGCTCACAAACATTGCGCTGTGTGGGTCAACTGGCTGACCACTTTCATTCCATCCCACCTAATAAACTCATATAGTAAGTACATGCTATTAAAAAAACCTAAAAAAATACACAGCAAACAGAGTATAGTATAGTATTACCTCAAACTTGGTCCCATTGCTCCTAGCTTTAATGACTTTCTGCATGATAGTTGCACCACGTTTGACTTCATTTTCATAAGTCCTACTGGTGCCAACTTCTTCATTTTGACATTCTAAATCTCTGTTTGTATCCATTTAACTACAACAAGTTCAACATGCAGTTTAGTATAACTTCAACAAGCTCAACATGCATCATGCATTATTTTAAACAAGCTCAACATGTATCAGTATATATATTTTAAACAAGCTCAACATGCATTTTAATGATTACAAAAAATAAATAACATCAATACCTGAATAATGGTTCGAAGAAGGATGAAATGAAATGAAAAGAGCGAACGGAGAAATTTCACAGCAATAAATGTCACAGAAAAACGGTTTTGAAGAAATACGTAATGAGGGTTACGTATTTCAATGAAAATATAAGGTTCGAAATGATCTTGGATGGAAATAAGGTTCGAAATGAAGGCGATGATCGTGGAAATAAGGTTCGTAATGAACGAGATTATAGGGTTTGCAAAAGAAGAGAAGAACGATGAAGGTTGAGATGATAGTGTAGATTACGTAATGAAGAGGAAACTGAAGAGGTTACTGTTATATATATAACCCTTTTACAGCGCTTTTATAACAAGCGCTGTAAAAGGCTTAGCCTTTTATAGCGCTCTTTGGAAAAGCGCTGTAAAAGGCGTATTTATTTAAAAATTTAAATAAGGCCTTTTACAGCGCTTTTACAAACAAGCGCTGTAAAAGGCCTCATTGTTTTAGTATGTTATATAATGTTTTTTTAATAGCCTTTTACAGCGCTTGTTCAAAGAAGCGCTGTAAAAGGCCTTATTTAAATTTTTAAAAGACTCTTTTACAGCGCTTATCCCAACAAGCGCTGTAAAAGGCCTTATTATGTTATTTTTGTGTTTTGTTATGTTATTTTTTAAACAAGCTCTGCAAAACCCACATAGTCCCACCAAAATATCTTCCTCTTCACCAAACATCAAAGTCCTTTTATGCATCTTCTTCGCAAACATCAAAGCTAACTCTTTCAATCTTCACCAAACATCAAAGTCCTTTTTATCTCTTTACATTCCCTTTCATTCTTAAATCGTAACTTGATCTTCAGGTTCATTGCCATGTTGCGAAAAATGGATTTGTTAACAATGTGTCTGATGTTTTTGTTAACAATGGATTTGATGTTTTTGTTAACAATGTGTTTTTGGGGATTCCCATGATGCGTAAAAGGTGTTTGAAGAAAATCCTGTTAGAGAAAGTCATGTTAGTTATCTTTTCATTATTATTTTTAAAGTCTTTTACAGCGCTTTTTTAAAAAAGCGCTGTAAAATGTCTCATTGTTTAATTTTTAAAAGGGCCTTTTACAGCGCTTTTTTGAAAAAGCGCTGTAAAAGACATGCACTTTTTTTACATGCATAGTTCTTAAGAATTGTAATTGTCCAAATTTACATAAACATGCAATAATCACTGGTTATGCTTGCCTTCTTAGACAACAATAAAACAAGAATAGAACCAGAATAATTCAGATTATATAATACCACAATAATTCAATAAAACCATAATAGAACCATAATAGAATAATAATTCAGATTACAATAATAAAACCAGAATAGAACAATAATTCAGATTACAAATAAAACCAGAATAGAACAATAATTCAGATTACAACAATAATTCAGATTACATGCATGGCTTATATAAAACAATTAAACATGTACATTAAGATGCCCTTCTTCTTTTCCTGGTGGGATTCACATTTGTTTGTCCATTTACAATACGAAACGATGGATTAATCCAAATTCCCTCATCATGATCATCTCTAAGATATAAACCATCATCAGTTGAATCAATTTCATGTGGTTGTTGTGATGTTGCAAATAAAAGATCATTACCAACATCTTCATCATTGTTGTTATCATCACTTATTTTATTGGTCGATAGGACAACAGACCATTTATCATCAGAAGGATCGGTGACATAAAACACTTGTTGAGCTTGCGACGCTAAAATAAAAGGCTCGTCTTTGTATCCCACCCTATTAAAATCAACAAGCAAGAATCCTGACTCATCAATTCGAACGCCATTATTATTATCGACCCACTTGCAACCAAATATGGGAACACGAAACATTGTGTAGTTTAACTCCCATATGCGCTCGATAACCCCAAAATATGATAGATTTGCATATATTGGGTTTTTGTCTTTTGCACTTGAGACATGCATCGCTTCAGCTACGAGAGTGACTCCACTTTTTTGCATAGTGGTCTGATCATCTTGTTCTTTGGTATAAAATGTGTAGCCGTTAATAACATAACCAGTGTAAGAAAAGACATGTAAGCTCGGACCATTTGCTAGCCACCTCAATCTCTGTGAAATTGATCCGGGGTCTATGTCAAATTTTGACTTTATGTGATTTTTTAACCATGGTATAAAACTTCGATTGTGCTCTCGAGTTATCCAATTTTGATTCCTATTCATGTTCAAACGAGATAACTGATCCATGTGTATTGTAACATACGGTTGAACCTCATCATCTTATGCAGAACATACAATTGTGCCTGCTCCAATTCTGTCCTTGATATAGTCAGTAGTCTCATTCCAATTATCCCTTCTCCTGATAGTCTTCCCGAATGACGAGACATGGGAAGCCCTATGGATTCAACATTGGACAGATATTCAGTACAAAATTCAGCAGCCTCTTCAACAATGTATCGTTCAGCAATACAACCTTCTGGTCGACTTCTACTTTTTACGTACCCTTTTAATATTTTCATATATCGTTCTATCGGATACATCCATCTCATATAAGCTGGCCCACAAAGTTGTGTCTCCTTAACCAGATGAACAGTAAGGTGAACCATTATATCAAAAAACGATGGTGGGAAATACATTTCAAGCTCACACAAAGTAACAACAATTTCCCTCTGCAATGTCGGTAATTTCTGAGGGTCGATCACATTACTACAAATTTCCCTGAAGAAGAAACATAATCTAGTTAATGCTAGTCGAACTTTTTCAGGTAAAATGGAACGTATACCTATTGGTAGCAAATGCTCCATTAGAATATGACAATCATGAGTCTTCAAACCTTTTAACTTGAGGTCTTTCATACAAACCAAATTTCTAATGTTCGAAGAGTATCCTTCTGGAACTTTAACTTCATGTAGAAATTTACATAAAACAATTTTTTCCTTTCTAGATAGAGTATGAGCGGCTGGAGGTAGATATGTGCGATTTCCTTTCTTTACTGGAGCCAATTCATTTCTTATTCCCATATCGACCAAGTCCAATCTTGCGTTGATGCCGTCTTTAGACTTTCCTGGAACATTGAGTAACGTACCAATAACACTATCAAATACATTTTTTTCAATATGCATCACATCGAGGAAATGTCTTATATACAATGACTTCCAATATGGTAATTCAAAGAAAATTGACTTTTTCTTCCACCCAGTTTTGACCAGCTCTCCCGCAAAAGGTTTGCCAAATTTATTGGTCAAACCTTGTACTTTTTCAAGTATTTGATATCCAGTCGGTGGTAAAGGAGCTTTACCTTCATCTGATTTTCCATTAAATGCATTTCTCCACCAACGATACTGATGACTATAAGGTAAAAATCTACGATGTCCAAGAAACACATTCTTCTTACAATGTTTCAACCGCATCCAATTTGTACTCTCTTCACATACAGGACATGCACATTGACCTTTAATGCTATATCCTGATAAATTACCATATGCTGGAAAGTCATTAATTGTGCCGAACAACATAGCCCTCAAATTGAAATATTCTTTCTTATACCCATCATAAACTTCCACACCTGTCTCCCACATACGTTTTAAATCTTCTATTAGAGGAGTCAAATATACGTCGATATCATTCCCCGGTTGTTTGGGTCCAGAAATTAACAGAGACAACATCATAAACTTACGCTTCATACATAACCATGGAGGTAGGTTATATATTACCAAAATCACAGGCCACGTGCTGTGTGAGATGCTTTGAAGACCATGTGGATTCATTCCATCAGTAGAAAGTGCAAGTCTTAGATTTCTTGACTCTATCCCGAATTCAGGATACTCGTGATCAATTTTTGCCCATTGTGGGGAATCTGCAGGGTGTCGAAACATTCCATCTCTAATTCTTTCATCTGCATGCCATGTCAAGTGTTTTGAATCTTCTTCACTGCGATACATGCGCCTAAATCTTGGTATTATAGGAAAATACCACACGACTTTTGCTGGAGTAGATTCTTTCTTCTTATATCGAGAGACATTGCATTTCGGACACGCCTTAAGTAGTTCATATTCATTTCGAAATAAAATGCAATCATTAGGACACGCATGAATCCTTTCGTAACTCATGCCAATAGAACACAAAATCCTTTTAGCCTCGTAGGTTCGACTGGGAAGTTCATTATCATCTGGCAACATATCTTTTATGAGTGTTAATAATTCTGTAAAGCTTTTATCAGACCATCCATTACTCGCTTTTAGGTTGTACAACTTTAATATCGCCGACAGTCTTGTGAATTTAGTACAACCATTATATAATTCTTTCTCTGCATCACTCAACAAACTTTCAAACATTTTAGGACAATCTCGAAGATCTTCTTCAACTGCTTTTGCGATCTCATCAACTCGATCCGGCTCATATGTATCTGTATCGAAGTCAGTTGAAGCATATGTCGAACTATTCTCAAAATTAGTGTTTCCTTTTTTTTTCTCACCATGTCTTATCCAACATGTGTAGCTTTGATCAATTCCATTACATACTAGATGTCCTTCTAATTCATCTTCTCTAACACGTTTTCCAAAACAACATTTTAAACAAGGACAAACTACTCTATTTGGATCTTTTGCATTCTTCACTGCAAACTCAACAAACTCCTTCACTCCAATTTCATACTCTTTTGACAATCGATTGGCTGACATCCATTTCCTATCCATATTATACCACCTATATAAATGCAGTTACAAAACTAATAATTAAGCTTTCAAAACATATCAACAAGTTTCAAAAAGAAACCAATATCAATCAATTATTTTAAAAACAGAACAGATCATGTGGTATGAATTTTTGACTAGTTGAAGAGATTTAACACAAATCAAGTGGTATGAATTTTTAATTTGATAAAAAAAATCTAGTTAAAAAAAAAAAATACCTGAGACAACACGTAATAGGTAGATGGCGGCACAACACGTAATGGATATGAGGGTATGAGGGTTCCCAGAGTAGAGGTGATGAAAGATGTAGAGGATATGAGGGTTCCCAACGTATATAATTATTTGAAATTTATGTCTTTTACAGCGCTTGTCAACAAAAGCGCTGTAATAGGTAGTTAAATTCAATGAAAGCGCTTGTATTTTATAGCGCTTGTGAAAAAAGCGCTGTCAAAGGTGGTCCAATTATTTTAAAGCGCATGCCTTTTACAGCGCTTGTGAAAAAAGCGCTGTAAAAGCATACGCGAAAGCGCTTCATTTTACAGCGCTTTTTTAAAAAGCGCTGTAAAAGCCTTATAACATTATGCGCAAACGTTATATGACCTACAACAGCGCTTGTTTTACAGCGCTTGTGAATAAAAGCGCTGTAAAAGGCTCCGTTATTTTTCAAATACATTTACAACAGCGCTTGTGTTTAGCAAGCGCTGTAAAAGGGGCGCTGTTAAATATCATTTTTGGCGTAGTGGATCCTTTAAATTATATTTCATTTAAACAATTAGTCTTTCTTTTTCTTCATCATTGTCCGCTGAAAATCTATTATTTCAAGTTTAGATTCATATTACGATTTGTGGATTTTTGTAGGTTTTAATTTCATAATTTATTTATTTTTTAATTAGGGTTTTTGGGTTTTCTTTTGTTATTTTTTTTTATTTTTATTTTTTAAAAGTTTACGATGAAAGCTGATGATAAAGAATTTGATGAAGAAATTAACTTATGTTCTTGAAAGAAAGAACAACGTGTATATGCAACTTCCTCAAGTAAGAATTTTTCGACGCTTCTTTAAAGTTTATGATGAAGTAACTTTGCCTAGCACAAATCAAACTATTTTATTTTAAATTCAACATATTAAACTTAAAATAATTGGTGATTTAAAGTAATTTATTGGACTTGCAATTGCTAGATCTAGTAAATGTATTCATTTGTGTCAAAGAAAATGCACTCTTCAATTTCTTATGTATCTTAATTTTTCAAGACCTGACGTATCTTTTGTTATGAATAAGCATAGTCAATATATGAGTAAGCCTAGGAAATATCATGTCAACATATATGTTATTAACCTAAAATCTGAATCAAATTAAAAATTGTGAGTTTTGTAATGGCACTGCTTTATATAGTAGAAGATATAAATAAAGTAAAATTAATTTTGATTTTGTAAACATGAAATTTAAATTAAATATTTTAAATTTTGAAGATAGTTTATATCAATTTAGTGGTCATTTTATCATATGTTACTTATTTATTTATGCCCTTCTAATTTCAGCATCTTCTATCTAATTTTCCATTTTACAAATTTTCAAAAATGAAAATTAAAATTAATTATTTTTATACAAGAAAGTTTATATTTTTCCGCCATGGACAACCAATAATGAAGTGCCCACTCATTTTCATCCTTGCATTCCTCTCGGTCCCAATGGTTACGGTCTTTATTTTTATTTTTTATTTGTCATTACTTGTGATTATTGTTATTTTATAATTTTTTATTTTTGGAAAAAGAAAATTCATGGAGGTTTGGAAAGTTAGAAAATAAAAGTTTGTGAAGGAAGTATAAAAAGTGTGCGTGTGTGTGTGTTTTTGTCTGTATGTAAAATTGACTTGAGTTACCAAAATATTAATTGGAAGAAAAAATTATTCTAAATCCTCAATATGAAATATTAGTTTATATAAAATACAATTTATTTGTTTCAATCCCTACCTTCTATAATTGTTTGTCTATGTTAAAAATGATTAATTAAACATTATTTCTCAATTAATTAAGTAAAATAGGTGATTAATAAAACTGTCACTTTAATCGATTTTGTAAGCAAAATTGCACTTTCTATTTTGGTCTCTTTCATAAATTGAATTTAGGATTTTGAGAAAGAGAAAGAGAATCGAAGTTGGAATATTAAATCAAAAGACAAGGACATGTGACAATACAATTTTGTTGTTGAAAAGATACTAAACGTGATTCTGTTGTTGCAGGTCAAACGCGATTATGCAAACACGGTACGAAGCCGAACATGATGAAGATTTTTCCCAATAAACACAAACTAATTAAGGTTGTGAATAGTCTTTGAAATAACTAAATTAAAGTTGTGCAAATTATACACCTAAAATCGTTTAAATAATAGTATTTATATAAAAAAAATTAAATATCTTAAATAAACTTTTGCTCTCCTTTCTTACTTTTAAGAGTAAACTAACATTTCGTTCCTTAAAATTGAAAACATTTATCAAAATATTCTCTTAAATTTACCCTACATCATAAAACTCTTCCATTTCATCACACGTCGGTCAAAATGCTACCTCTGATATTGAACCTCGTTAGGGATGTTGTTGTGTCATTTAAATGACACATTGATACATTAACATGGATGTTATATATAGACTTTGTATTTAAGTAATTAAAATGATGAACGATTTTGCCTTTAAGTATTAAAATAAAAGAGCATTTTGTCAATTTTGTCTTTTCATCGTAATCTTCCTTCTACATCATATCATCTTATATATATAACAAAAAAGAATATGTGAAAAAAAATAAAAATAAAAAATATATTAATGATATGTATTGCTTTTGTTTCATTTATCTAATAGATTTTTCTTTTCAAAACTGCTAAATTTTATTTGTCGAGTCTAGTAGTTATATTTGACGAATCTGAAACTCATTCAGCCAAATTTTATTGTAAAAAAAAACATGTTTTACAAGAATAAAGTGGATACAATAAATTTTTTATCATGGTCAGTCAAATAAAATGTCACGTGCAATAAAAAGGTTGACCATGGACCCATAGAAATAAAGAGAAGTGTTCAACGTTGAAAATTTCAAAGATACGTTTTACAATTTTCTTCAATTGTTCCTACACACTTCTTTCCCTATAAATCACTCCTTCAGATACTACAACCAAACATACATTCAACACACTAACATTTTGTACTTGTTCGTTATTATTTCTCATCATGGCTCTTGCTGCAAGTAGTTTCATCCATATGCCAACAATGCTTCCAACACCCAATTACAAGTTTTCCTCTAAAAAACCTATGACAATTACCATGTAAGTATATATTTCATTCCAGCCAAAAATATATATAATATTTTATTAATTCCATTTTCCAGTAATAATATTCATATGCATAAATTAAATGAATATGTTATTGTTACTATATACTAATGTTTTAATTTTGTATGTAAATAATCAGAATATGTGAAAGAAAGAGAGTTAAAGCACAACATGCTCGAGGAAACCGAAGTGGAGGGTTGGGGCCTGGCCCACAAACGAATAGTATACTCAAAAGCACAACTAGAAATCTTCAACTTGACAACATTAATGCTACCAACCTAATCCTCAATGAAGAGGATAATAGAAGAAGTCCTAAAAGGATTGCCAACAAATAGCCTTAATTTTATTGTATTAAATTTTTATATTTATTAAATAGGTCAATAGTGTAAATTGGAAGTTAATTTCCATTGATAATGAGCAAGACCCAAAATATACAACATATATAATGCTCCAAAAAATTACACAAAATGTGTAATAACATCAACACCATATCAGATTTTTTAATCAAATGTGAAATTAAATTGTGGAAGTATCACTGGAATGGAAAGAATTTTTATTATTGTTTTCTTGTACGACCAATTCATGAGGCTTAATTGTTGAGATAGGTGAGTGGTCATGGTACTTGCAATGAATGGAGGCGGTTCGACCATATCGCATCAAAGAATTGATGGGGCTTATTAGAATTTAGAGTATACTACTAGTGTATGTGAATTGAAAAAACTAGAGTTCCACATGGAGATCGTTTCACACAAAACTAGTATGTATAAGATGGAGGTTTCACACAAAACTAGTATGTATAAGATGGAGGTGGGATAATTAGAGTGTCCTCCTAAAGATACAAGTTTTATGATAAGAGAAGACACACATTGCTTGACTAAACGTGCACCACTTGTTTTGTTAAGATGGCTCGATTCATGGCTGTCCGATACAATTTTGACTAGGTTTTTTTTTATATGCGGCCATACATGCGACCGATACAATTTTGATTAGGTTTAGGTTTTTTAAAATCCGCAATGTTACAACTGCAATTGCAGTTATGAACTACAATTTAAAATCATAAAACAAATTATGAAAACTTTTAAAAGTGTAAAGATTAAATGTTAAATACTTTTATAAGTAAAAGATGTTGCATAAGAGATTTGGAGGCTTTGTGCGATCTAAGAGATGATATTTGGGAACTTGAACCCTAAGACAAACTAAATCAATCAAATTTAACTATATCATTATACTTATCTATATAAAATTTATCTTGTCTCTCAAGTTAGTCTAATACAAAAAATAGATGGTTTATATAGCGAAATTGAAATCAAATAAAGCAATATTATTTAGTTTATGCTTTATCGTTAAAAAATAAATCAACAAACTTATTGTAACTTCAACACACTCAAGTTAATTATACCAATCTCACAAGTTAAGAGTTTGGTCTTCTTAATGAATGTAATTCTACTCTGTGAGACAAGTGCAAATTGGGTATAAATTTTAAATATATATTTCAGTTACTCTATAAGTTGAGACAAGTGCAAATTGGATATAAAATTATTATTAATTATTTTAGTTAGGGGTTATATACTCTATTTAAAAATTACAGTTTTAATTTGGGTACATAAATTTCATTATATCTATTATTGTAATATTTTTTTCATTAGATTAATACAAAATTTATTTATGTTTTTCTCTCTTTTATATTTAATATTAATATTTTATAAATTCTATTAATTATCTCTTGACGTATCTTGTGTTATAAATTAGATTTTGATTGGTTAATGAATAAAAGACCGAGGTGTTACAGCAAGCAACTAGTTGGATTTGGATTTATCAATTTTTGGTTGTTACAAAATAAAAACTCTTTGTGTTGTGCTCTCCAATTTTATATTGTAGTTTTTACTTTTTTCGTTATTAACAACCTTTCAGTTTCATATGTGTTGACTATTCATTGGTTTCCATGAGTATAGAGGATTACTCATTTATCACTTACATTTGTTAGTCTACTTTTCTAGCTTCTTTTATTATTTTATTTTTTAAAACATAATGAAAATAATAAATTGAGCTTTTGGTTTGTTTCATTGTTGTTCAAGAAACCCGCGGAAAGTGATAACATACGTGAACACATGTCATTTACCAAAAGTTTGAATCAAATTAAAAGGTTTTATATTGCTAATGCTTTATATAGTAGATCAATAGACAAAATTAAATTAATTTTGGTTTTGTAAACATGAAAATTTTTAAATTAATTATTTTAAATTTAAAAAATATAATATATGTTAATTTAGTGTTCATTATTATCATTTGTTACTTATTTATTTTTCTCCTTCTGTTTTGATATCTTTTATCTATTTACCTATTTTATGATTTTTAGAGGTAAAATTGAAATTAACTAGATAAATTTTTCAAGAAACTATATTTTTTTACAACAATTATTTTCATATTCTAACTTCTTTTTTGTTAAAAATTTTCATATTCTATCTATATCCTTATATATGTGTGTCCGTGTGAGAGAGAGGGAGTGTATATATGTAGGTATATTTTTTGTCTCATGTTTAATCATATTAATGTTATTTTATAAATAAAAAATTATTTTTGAACATCATTTTTTTTCCCTCTTATATCATACTATTAAAAAACCATATTATTGTTTATAAGTCATTATTCAACTAATCAGACTTAAATTCAAACTAAAATTCAGAATTTCGCAATTTTGTATGAATTTATAATGATATTTATTTATCATATTTTTTGTTGATAAGACAAATAACCATATTATTTTCTAGACATTTTTTTCGTTTTCATCTTTCATCCATATATTAAAGAAAATGAAAAGAATGTAAGGAACAAGTTTGTCTAATTTATTTAACTTTATAAATTAAAATTATTTTTATTTTTATAAAGAATTAAGTTAGTATCAATATATTCCCCCATTCCTCTACCAACCAAGTCAACAGTTTAACTCTTTTGAAATGAGAAGGAATGAGTTCAAAGTCTATATTCCTATTTGATCAATTTATGGGGTCAAGTTCCCATGTAAAAATATTTTATCAAATTTCATTGGACAATATTTAAATTTGTTTATTTCAACTTTATAATGTTTGTATTATTTAAACCAATCAACATGTCAATTTTAACTACCAAGTTGTACGTCTGCTTTTTTTTTTTTTTTTTTTTAATGAAATGACACTTGCAAATTGCAATATAAAGTGCAATTTGCAATAATAATATAAAAAACAAAAGTTGACCATGGACCCATAGAAATAAAGACAATGGTTCATCATTGAAAATTTCAAACATGACATTTTACAATTTTCTTCAATTGTTCGTACACACTTCTTTCCCTATAAATCAAACCTTCAAAAAACACCACATATTGCAACAAAATAGAGAACACACTAACATTTTCTACTATAAGCAAGCAAGCTTCTTCCTTATTATTTTTTGAAAAAAGTGGAAAACCAAGTTTTATTAAAAAGGACACTAAATTTATCATCATGGCTCTTGCGGCTGGTAGTTTCATCCACATGCTTCCAACAATGCTTCCAACGCCCAATTAAAAGTCTTTCCCTAAAAAATATATGACAATTATGTAAGTATATTATGTTTGATTAATTGTTGTTTTCATCCACTACTCTATTAATCATATTCATACACATAATTTTCATTAAAAAATATTCACATACATAGTTTAATTAATGTTTGTGTAAATATATTTATATAATTTACTCAATCAAATCGTTCTTGACACAATCATTTATAAAATACTCCTAATTAAATTAGCGACGGAAAGTAAATAATATAACTTCATCAAACTTGGTCTCAAATTTCGATAAAAATTAATTTTATTTCCTTGTCTATAAATTGATATGGTTATAATCTATTAAACACATTGAAATAGACATCATCAACGACATATATATTCGACATTAATACATAAATAAAATTGATTGAATGTAATTATATATATATATATATATATATATCAACTAAATGCTTTTAATATGAAGTATATAAGTACATAAATGTTAGATTAATTATAACTAACAAATTAGTATTTGATAATACTAAACGAGTTAACCATAAAGAAATTTCTCTATAAGGAAAATAGTTAACCATAGCAAGTTGACCCATTTGAGTCTCCAGATTCTTTATGGATGAAGAGTGATTTTTCTGGATGGCTCTTGACTCTTTAATGAAAGAACTTGTGCTTGTCACTAATTTCTCTATAGCACTCTCCCAAGCAGCCTTTCTAGGTGGGAATTGGTTTGTTTGAGCTCCTTGTTGACCCTTAGATCCACCTTGCTGATCTCTCCAAGAAAATTCTGGACGATTTCTCCAACCAAGGTTGTATGTACTAGAGTAGGGATTATTCTGCCTCCCATTATCACTCACAAAATTCACTTGTTCAAGTTCTTCGATCTCATTGTCATCCAATGTTTCACAAGCTCTAGTTTTATGTGCTCCTCCACAAAGGTTACATCTAGTATGCTTTAGTAATTTGACAGGGGTCACTTGGGGTTGTATATTTAGAGATGTCATCCCCTTCTTTATCTTAGTGGCGATAACCTCTTCTATCTGTTTTAAGAGTAACTTGTTTGGAGCCAACTCATCCATAACATTCAACTCCAATACACCACTTGTTGACCCACCACCTCTGTCATACAACATCATTTGTTCATTTGATACCATGATTTCAATAATCTTTTGTGCTTTTGTTGCGGTTTTGTAATTCAAATAACCACCTGATGTGGCATCCAACATAATTTTAGTGCTCGACCTCAAATCCTTACAGAATATTTGCATTTGGGCAGTGTCGTCATAAGCATGATTAGGACATCTTGCTAGTAAGTTTCTGAATCTCCTGTAAGTGTCACGTGTAACACCCCAATATTTTTATATATATTATATATGTATCTTTTAGTAATTTTCGTAATTTATTATTTAATTAATAATTTATTCTTTACGTAAAGAAAATAAATTAAAAGTTACCACTCTATATTTTACCTGAATAATTATAACTTTTATTTTTATTTAATTGTTTTGGCGTGACAATTACATGAGGATGATTTATGATGTGATTATTTTCTAAATGGACTATTGTGCATTTTTTTATTTGATCAGTTTTGATAATCATGAAATTGATGTCTTAGATATGTTTGCTTTTATTTTGTTGTGTGTGAGTGATATTTTTGTCTTGCTTGATTTATTTTAGTTGATAAAATATCATGAATTATTTAATTAAATTATAATTTATAAAGTTATATTGTTTGTTAGTTTTATTTACGACCAAATAAGTATTCATTTTAGGAGATATTATAGAGTTAGTGAAACTCAACCTTTATATATAAGTGTTTTGAAAATATTTTTGAT
>JBBPBR010000001.1:43523336-43536933 GCA_037974775.1 Cicer pinnatifidum | reverse complement strand
ATTATTAAAAAATATTTAATGTCTTACATGTTTTAATAAGGATATATATGTAAAAATAATAATAAAAAAGTTAAGACGATTATTGAATGCATTGATTTTAATATTTTATTTTATTTTATTTTATAAATGAGACCAGAGAGTATTTAATACTAACAAAATTAGAGTATATAATTTTTTATTTAATTTTTTTTATCATACTTAACATAAGTTTTTAATTAATATATTAGTAGAATAAAAAAATGTATTTAAAATAGTAAAAATATAAATAATTGAAGCATAAGTTTTATAGTATTTTTTTTAGTACAGATAAGTTTTACAATTTTAACCAAGTAAAATTTAAACTTAATTTATCTCTTTGAACAAAAATACCCTAAACCTAGTACTTGTTTGTGTTTTGTTTTCTTTCCAAATCTAAACAATATTATTGCTTTAATTAATTAACTCCTGAGGATGCTTTACCTCGTTTTTCCGTAATACTCACTGCCATATTGGGCAGTGTTAAACCTCAGTCAACCTTAACACGTAATCCAGTCACGCACGTACGAATCCCACTCCACATTAATTTTTTCATTTCTCTCTCTTTAATCCCAATGGCATCACCGTAAATAAACCAATAAAACATGTCTCATTTTATCTCCTCAACGTATTTAGTCCACCTTTTCTTTCCCACACACGCTCTTTCTTCCTTCATCACATTCATTCATGCTTCTCTTCAAACATTTCTATTCTCGCACCAAAACTACATACAGTTTCCGGCGACTTTTCCGATCAACATGTTCTTCTAACTAACTCCGGTGAAGTTACTGTCTCACGCGCTTTAGATCTGATCAGATCACCACCAGCATAAATCGAACCAAATTTTCTACCTCCGTTTTGCTAAATTAAACTTTTCGCAACGCCGTCGTTTTGTAGTCAATCTTTGTCGCTACTTGAATCGTGATTTGTTTTCATTCGATTCAAAGCTCCGAAGAGCTGATTCTTACTTCGCTGCTGAAATAGTGAAATGATGTTGTACTGAAGCATTTTCCATCGCTAATTCACTGTGTCTCGATCTCCGAACTTCTCGATCGTTGCGCCGTTGCATTTAATCGAACTTTCTGAATTTTTTCTTTATCGGAGTTTCTGTTTTTAGCGGCGAGATTTTTCCGACGATGACGTCGGGGACGAGGCAACCAACGTGGAAGGAGAGAGAGAACAACAAGAGGAGAGAGAGAAGGAGAAGAGCTATAGCGGCGAAGATCTTCTCCGGTTTGAGAATGTATGGTAACTACAAGCTTCCCAAACACTGCGACAACAATGAAGTTCTGAAGGCTCTATGTAATGAAGCAGGTTGGATCGTAGAACCGGATGGCACAACGTATCGTAAGGTAGTAACTAACCATACACTTTTGAAAGCAAGCAATTTTTATTTGGTTTTATTAGATTTTTTTTTTCTTTCTAATTTTAGCATCAATTTTATTAAATGTATACTTTGTTTGTTTAATAGAATTAACTCTCTTTTTAAACTTAATTCAAGTTTGATGTTGGCATATAAATTATTTTTTTAGAATTGATTTTTAACCTCAAATTAATTATTTAATTTACTTTTACATTGATTTATTCAAAAACAACATTCAACTCACTTTTAAATAAAAATAAATTTATTCAGAATAATTAAACCCACACAATACTTTAGGGATGATTGAGGATGGGAATTCACACTTTATTGCGTATGTGGGGTTTTGATTTCTGATCATTGCAGCGGCATTGCACATGGCACATGCTACTGATGCTAGCGATGATTCTCGAAATCAGTAGGACATGAAAAGGGCAGAGTGAGTTAGGTATACATTGTAAACAGAGAGAGTAAAAAGCTAAGATAGTGCTAAGTTTGATTTTACTTTTGAATTTTGATGTGTGTGTGTTTTGTTAATACGGTAATTTTGGTGTATGTTTATGACTTGCGAGTTGGGTTAGATATTTTTCTTTTTCGGACTCGCCGGTGTACATTAGATCTGGTCGGGGATGTGGCTGTGAAGCACTAAAGATTCTCTCTATGGTGTGTTTTGATGACTCATAATGATCCGTAAGAAACGCTTTGAGGGGCATAGATCTCGAGGCGCAGGAAGAAAATGGCCATTTTCGCTTTACTTAATGGGGTTTGGACTTTTGGGGACAATAGAATACCAATAATTTTTCACATGAAACCTTGGACGTTGAGAAATTGTTGAGGGTAATTTTGTCAGCTTAGGTGTGAGTTTGGTATATTTAGTTTCTTGCTGTGCTTGTTGCAACATGGCAGAAGCTTTTGCAGACATTGCATGGTGCTCTGATTTGGAGAGCTACTTTTTCTCCTTATTTCCCGTGATATTTTCTTCATTTTTTAAGAGGTTGCGGTTGTATTTATTTAGTTCTTTTGTATTTTATATATGCAGTGTCACCTTTATTATTGATGACGCTCTCAACTAGATAGAGTGGCTGTATTCAGTATTCACTCACTACTTTTGTTTGTCCTCAATAGGAGACTTTCCTCAGTTGGGTTTCTCTTTTTTTTCTTTTTCCTTTTATTATTTTTGGAAAAAGGGAAAAGAAAAATGTGTGGGTTAAGTACGTGTGTAATAAGGGGGCATAGCATATTATTCTATGTTTATTAAAAGTGACATGTTTTAGCTAAGTTAACAAAAATTAACCAAGATGGCAATCTATCCAGTTACATAAAATACAAGCAAACAGCTAACTTATTAGGCCAGTTGAAGTTTTATATACTGTTTTGTTGATTTAAAGATACTGCCAGCCTACAAAATTGACATCTCCTTGATTTATGTTTTTTAAACAAGTGTAATATATAAAACCAAATTAATATCCCAAATTCTTAGAATAGCATTCTTCAATGTTGAACTTTAGGTTGCTAGTCTTCTTCAATAATTGAATGGTAGCAAGAATGACAAACTTGACCTATTATTGAATCAGACAGAGCCATAGTAAGCTGCTAGAGTAAAATTTTCCCCCTGACATCTGTAGGAGTAGAACTGTAGGAGTATTTGTACAGTTTCCTGGATAACTGTTTGTAGCAACTGATTCACTGGTCTGTTATATTTGTCACTGCTTGTTTAATAAATTTTCATCTTTGCATGTACTGATTTTACTCCAACCAAAGACAAATAGATGTTGGTCACTATTTTTTTTCTTTCTATTATTCTTTACCATTGTTCTGCTAAATAGTTCTTTTTTTTTTGTTGTATTAATAGCTATCCATGGTGAAAATTAATGTCTGGAATAGTTTTTCACTGCTGGAAAAAATATTTTGGTTAAGGCTGGGTTTTCAAAATAGTCCCCAAACTCTTTATCTTTATTTTAAAAACTCCCCAACAACCAGAGTGCTTATCATAAACCCTCATTCCTCCTCAAAACCCTCTTTCCAAACAAGCCTTAAAGCATCAGATTGAATTCACTGTTAATCTGCCTTTCATGTAAAACTATACTATAAATTCTTGCCCACGGTAAAAATAAAAGTAATTTTGCTGAATACTAAAGCATTGACCTTATAGATCTACAGGCATAATGTTGGTCCAATAAGGGGCTGTTCTTTTCAAATTAGTCCAGGGTGATATATTAATTACATGAAAGTAATACCGTATGGTCATATTAGATGCCTTGTTGCCTTGTTTGTTGTAGGGAAAACTGTCTAACTGTTTGTAGCTGCCTATGTATCCATCAGTTGCAAAAATGATATATCTTGATTAACAAATGCAAGTCAATTGAAGTCTCTTAATTTTGTATATTCCATCTCTTATCTCTTAATTATTAATGAAAATGTTTATTTCAAGGGATGCAAGCCTATTGAACGAATGGATGTGGGAGGCGGTTCTGCAATGGCAACTCCATGTTCATCTTACCATCCAAGTCCCTGTGCTTCCTACAACCCAAGTCCTGGCTCTTCTTCCTTCCCTAGCCCGCGCTCATCCTCCCATGCTGTAAATCCTAATGGCGATGGCAATTCCCTAATTCCATGGCTCAAAAACCTCTCATCTGGATCATCATCAACATCTTCTTCCAAGCTTCCGCAGCTATATATTCATACCGGCTCAATCAGTGCTCCCGTCACCCCTCCACTTAGCTCTCCAACGGCGCGATCATCCCAGACAAAAGCTGACTGGGAGGTTCGGTCCGCTCGTCCAGGGTGGGGCGGACAGCAGTACCCCTTCCTGCCTTCCTCCACTCCTCCAAGCCCTGGTCGCCAAGTTCTCGACCCAGATTGGTTTGCTGGGATTAGGATGCCCCAGGGTGGTCCAACTTCTCCTACCTTCAGCCTTGTTGCTTCAAATCCATTTGGCTTCAGGGAAGAGGTTTTCTGTGGCAGTGATTCCCGCATGTGGACACCTGGGCAAAGTGGGACATGTTCTCCAGCTGTAGCTGCAGGCTCTGATCATACTGCTGATATACCAATGGCTGAAGCTGTTTCAGACGAATTTGCTTTTGGAAGCCACACAGCTGGTTTGGTGAAGCCCTGGGAAGGAGAGAGGATCCATGAAGATTGTGACGGATCAGATGATTTAGAGCTCACTCTAGGTAGCTCAAAAACCAGGTATCTTGTGAAAACATTTGAAAAATCAGAGAAAAATAAAATATTGTATATTTGATATATTGGAATTTTGGTTGTTTATTCTTTCAGAATAAAATTGTAACCTGAATTTGTTTAATTGCAGGTAAAGTGCTGCATAAATGAGCTATCAAGAAAAAAAAGGTGCTGCATAAATGAATAGTCAGTGGTCCCCTCAATTTGAAATTTGACTCTTTTTTTTTCTCTTCTGTAGAAAGGTTAGAGGAGGGTATTAAGGTGATGAAAGCGAGCATTTGCTCATCCATTTTATTTTATTTTATTCTTTTATTTTCTCTAAGGTCTTATTTGTTCTTAAGTTATATATACAACTTTAGTTAGGTGTGGGGGTGGTTTTGCAACCTTTTTATTTGGTCCGTCTTGTTAAACCCTTAAATACTATTTGAAAAGATCAATATACCTGTATGGATTGGGTTGGTTTTTATATTGAAAGAAAATTTAGGCCAAGATTCAACTGTATTGTACTTGCATTATCAAGGAAGTTTAATGCAAATTCGGATCAAATAGGTCTACCACATGGCTTTTCCAGTTTTCCATAATTTGTTTTTCTGATATTATTTCACCTGATATGGGTGACAAATTTTATAATTTCTGAAATAAAAGGAATTAAATAAAATAAGTTCTAGTTTTTAATGATCACTGGTGGACCAATGTGCCAGTACTTGCTATCTTCTCACTGATCATTTTTCTGAAACTGGATTGGATCTGTCCTCTTGTGATGTGTCTGTTTTTCGAATATCTTTGACCTGATATTTGAGATCCGATACGAATTTTTTGTCCTAGTCAGGTCAATACTTGCCTTAACAATGTCATTGTGTAACTGTGAGTGATATCTTCTTAGTCCTATTATTATGATAATGCAATGTTTCAAACCTCCTCGTTGTCACTTAAAAAGCTCCCTGAAAGAGCTTACCCTTCTCTTGTACTCCTAGTCAATGAATCACAATTGAACATAGCCTGCATAAGACCATATTCACTTTGTTCAATAATTAGTGCTTTTCCTTTTCCTTTTTGGTGTGAGTGTCATTTTCATAGAGTGAAAAGGAACGTAGATATGGCAAGGCCTATATGACAGTTTTTTTCCTTTTCAATTTTCATTATGAAGATTGAAGAGAGTATGAGTAGAAAGTACGTAGGTCATTTCCAATGATGACAAGAACAAAAAACAAGAGCCATGAGTACGAAACATAGGGAAATATGATCCGATTTTGCTTTTAATTTAAATTTTCATAACAAAATGATAGACTAACTAACAAGTGCCGAATGAAGATTCTGAATTTTAAAATTTGGGTCAAGTTATTTATAATGGAGATTTTAAATTGAGCCGATTTATAGTATTCATACAAATTTTGGGTCAACATATGATTTAGCAAAATTCATACAAATTATATTCACATAACAAAAAATTTCAGTTACCTACATTTGTTGTAAAAAACTTTCAAATGAATGGATCAAGCTTAAAACACTGATGGCGCTTACAAGAATAATGGACAACTTTTGAGATGTGGAGGACATTTTTGCAACTCAGCTGGGAGGTGGATAAAAGGGCACATCAAGAAGATTAGTGAGTGTGACCTTTTGCATGTGGAAATGTGAGATTTGTACTTTGGTTTAGTTATGGCACTAATGGAGGGTTTCTTCTATCTTATTGTGAAAAGTGACTCCAAATTTTTTATTGACATGGATTGAAAATTGTAAGTTTAGTGGGATGATTCTTTGTTTGCTTTAGTATATTAAACATCTTCGGACTCTCAGAGGGACTAATCGGATCCCTTTTAACACTTTCAATTGTACTGTAGTGGAGTCTAATCATTTAATTTCTCTGTTGAGCTTCAACCTTCTTTGGCAAAAAAAAAAAAACCAATTTCCTTTCTATTTTCAAATTGGTTTAGGACTAAAATGGTTTCAAAAACCAATTTTTATCCAAATTGGTTTTTTTATAAACTGATTTTAAAAATTGGATTTAGTTTTAAAATCCATTTAGTACGTGTTTAGTTTGATTTTGTAAAATTGATTATGACTAAGTGTATGTTTGATTGTACTTTTAGATGAACCAAAATCAATTTTGGAGGTGTATTATGATTCTAACGTGTTTGAAAGCTATTGAGCATAATTGATTATACCTCTAAAATCGATTCTAGTTTGAAGCTACGATTTGTAGCTTTTGAGTCCAAATATGAATTTTACATTAAGATTTGTTGTTCAACTCATTTTATCCAGATGATATTCAAACATAAATTACTTTACATTCAACTTATTTTTAATTAAAATTAATTTTATAAAATTGATTATTTTAAAATCAATTTAGTCACCGCATAACCAAACAAACGCTAAAAATGAATTGAATGTAAAGATATTTATGTTTTGATTAAACAATAAATTCATAAAGGTCAAAAGCTATAAGTGGAATTAAGTATAAAAGAAAAATTAATTCTACATGAAAACATCCAAACATATATAAATAAATTGTAGACCTCTAAATCAATTTTCATTTCTCCAAAATTGATAACAAAGGTACACTTAAGTTTGAATTTTGAAGTGCATGTTTGGTTTTATTTTAGGAGGGATTAAAATAAATTTTGGAGTTGTAAAATTAATTTTGGCAAGTTTGTATGTTGTCGAGTAGAATTGATTCCACCTCCAAAAATTATTCCAACTTGAAAATAAGATTTGTAAATTTGGAGTCCAAACATAATTTTTACATTGAAATTTATTATTGAACTCACTTACTTAAATATATCTAAACATAAATTATTTTACATTCAAATTACTTTTAACTAAAATCAATCAATTCTAGTCATTTCAGAACCAAACACGTGTGAATTGCTTTGAAAAATCTGAGGTTGATTCTAAAACAGGTGTACATTCTAAAACACCTTAAAAATTATTATTATTGGCATTTGAAAAAATAATTGTATTTTCATAAGAAAAAAGTTATCATATTATTTGTTAACGCAAACATACACAAACATGGAATGAACCTTTTCTTTTATCGTACTATTGAATGCAACCGTTGGTAATGAAATGAGTCTTTTTTTTTATTTTATCAAATATAGTTTTTTAGAAAACCTTTATTTTTATCAATTGCTTGGTCTTTACCAACGAATACGTGAGAATACTCAACACCTTACTTTACCATTACTCAGAAGCTGGATACTTTTTCCTTTTCGGTTCTTTTTAATTATTATTTTGCAAATTTCCTTGCATATAGTATCTTTTTTATTTTTGCATTTGTTGGCCAGTGAAAATTGTGTCTTATCTGTGCTGTAGGCCCTGGATGTTCCTCTCCTAACACTAATTAAAGTTACTTTGGTTGGTAGGAGAGAGGACATATATGAAAAGAACTTGGGCCAAGTTGTGAAAGGATTCATTTTGTGGCAGTGTTGTTGTGCCTCTTTTGCACTCACAATTGACAATTGCATGAGAAAGTTTACACTATTAACGCATCTCTTAACTAATTTTCTAATTTTATCATGTGTAAAGTTTGTATATTAAATTACCATTCTTTCAAAATAATAAGGGTGTAAAGGTCAAACAACCTCATAACCTCATCCATTTATTCGCTTTCTTGTCCAAACTTTTATTTTTTTATCACTTTTTTGTGTCTTTTACTAACCAAAAATTCCAAATTAACAATACACCATTTATTATCTAGTTCATTTTTTTATTGATTTCAATATATAATAAATTAATATATAATTGTCAAATATTTATACTAATATTTTTAAAGATATGGAGTATAGCAAAAAGAGATGATCAAATTACATATATGTGATATTACACCATCTAATAATATTGAACATATTAAAAGAGTTTTTTTCTTATAATAATGGAAAGAGAAGTATACATTAAAAGTTCTTCTTATATAATGGAATTCCTTACATTCCAGGAAAAAATGTTGCATTAATTGAACACACAGTTCCTGAACTTTCATCAATAAACCCACATGACCATGGTCGATGGCAAAAAGAAAAAGGGCCTAAATATCATGCTCCACACTTTTATGCTTTTGTGATCAGCTATTGAAGCCTAGAACCAATTAAAAAGTTTCATATAAAAGAAAAAGAACAAAAAATGTTAGGACTACTTTGGTTATTATTACCTCACTTTTATCAGAGCTCATAAGATATCCTTTTAAAAAGATATTCTTACTTGAAAAATATATCATTTTTTAACTTTGTTATTTGATTTCAGTAAAAAAAATAACATTACCATTTGATATTATAGTAGTATTAGTAAAATAATTGAATACATAATTATAATACCACTGATGACCCTCATATATAAATATATTTTTAAGTCATATAAAAATTAGTAGATATCTAATGTTTTAAGAAATTTATCCACGTTATAACATCCTCTATGTTTGTAATCTCATAATTAAATACCCATATATCTATTAAAGTTGTGTGATTAAATAAATTTGAACAGTGAGATTAACATTAAAAGCAATAGTCTCTCCAAAATCTAAACATTGCAATGATGAATTTGGATCCGCAAATTTGGCTAATCAAGTAAGTACTCCACCCAAAATCCACGCTTCCCTTCACTTTTTCCCTTTCCCTTCATTCTTATGCATTCACTTTTTGTTCTCCCATTTTTCCACTCTCCAACTCAAAACCCATTCACCACACTCAAATCTCCTTCAAACTTCAATCCTTTTCCTTTGGATGACGTTGGGAACGAGGCTACCGACATGGAAAGAGAGAGAGAACAACAAGAAGAGAGAGAGAAGAAGAAGAGCCATTGCTGCTAAAATCTTCTCTGGTTTGAGAATGTATGGTAATTTCAGGTTACCTAAACACTGTGATAATAATGAAGTTCTTAAAGCTCTTTGTAATGAAGCTGGTTGGACCGTTGAACCCGATGGAACCACTTATCGTAAGGTAATTAACATTCCTATGCATTTTTTCATTTTTTTTTTTCTTTTTAGAGATTTTAAATAGCGGTCGCAATAATTGTTTTTGTAAATAATTTTTTTTATAGTTTTTAGAATTGTTTGTAGTCGCATTGTATGTGGTCTGCAACTGCATTTGCGGTTAGAAATTTTAAAAGTTTGCAGCGTAATTGCAGTATGTTTATTACTCTCAATTTTACTTTTTTTTGTTTAATGTTAAGTTCTTTAGTCACATGAGAAACCATATATTTTTTGGATGCCTTTGTTTGTTAATTAAAATCATAAGAAACCTGGTAATTTTGAAAATGAAGAGGGTAAATTTGCCAACTCAAGTGTTTTTCATGTCATGGTTGGTGCATGAGTTGTGTTTGTTGGTATGTAGCATAAGCTTTTTGACATTTTGAGACATGGTGGCCACATAGGATTCCATTATGTAGAGCCTTTTGCCTAATGATTGATCTTTCTTTTGTGAAGGTGCTCAGTAAAGTTACTGTTTTTAATTCATTTCATTCCAAATGAAAATGACATATTTGAATGCACGCTTATAATAATTAGAATCAAATGTTAATTAATAATTAGTTTTATTTCTCTAGTGGTTAAGATGTACATAGCCTAAGATTTTTTAATAACTTTATTAGTAACAAAATTTTAGTACAAAGTAGTATTAGTTATGGAGTTTAATTTTTATGTCCAATACATATTACACTTTTAGTATATCATTACTAATTATGTCTGACTTAATAATTTATTCACTACTTCAAATTTTTGCCACTCCTAGGACATGAAAATTAGTTGACAGCAATTATATCTCTTCTCTGCTAACAAACAATAAATGAAAAAGCATAATCATGTTGATATTGTATCCTACTCCATTCTCATGCCTTTGGTTTTAATCTTCTCATTTTCCAAATATTTAAATAACCATTTTTTTTTCTTTCACAAAACTACAATCAGCCAATTAGCTACACGATTAATTATGTCATCAGTCATATTTGGTGCAATAGCTTGTGACTTTTACTTAATCTTGTATTTCTGTTGATTTTAATGGAAATTATTGTGTTTCATATTGAAATAGATTGAACTGTGCTAAGTGCTATCACATATTTTTGTTTATCATCGAGCTCTGTTTCAATTGTATATAAGGTGTTTCAAAGGGCTATGGTTAGATTTGACAGTATAGTAATTTAGTTCCAAACTTCTCAACAAGCACTTAAGCACTTATGAGACTATTTGAATTGTTCTACTTGATTTTATCCAGTAACATAAACACTTCATTTGTGAGACTGTTTGGTGTCACTTATGGAAACAACTTATTTTCATAAATTCTCTAAGATAGTTTATGAAAATATATTATAGTTTAAATGAAAACAGTTTGATTTTATTTAGAACTAGTTTATACATATAACACTTACGTGATAACTGATAAGTGTTTATGTTATAAGTGCTTAACTAAAGTTGTTTATCCAAACAATACCTTAAATTGATGGAAATATTTTGAACACAAACAGGGATGCAAGCCTTTAGAGCACATGGATATAGTTGGTGGATCATCAGCTGCAAGCCCTTGTTCATCTTACCATCAAAGTCCTTGTGCTTCCTACAATCCAAGCCCTGTTTCATCTTCCTTTCCAAGTCCTTCTTCATCCCCTTACACTACAAATCACAATGCCGATGGTAATTCCCTCATTCCATGGCTCAAAAACCTCTCCACGGCTTCGTCTCCGAAACTTCCCCATCCTTACCTTCATAGCGGCTCCATCAGTGCTCCTGTCACGCCTCCCCTAAGCTCTCCGACCGCTAGAACACCGAGGATGAATTCTGATTGGGATGATCGATCTGCACGGCCAGGGTGGACCGGACAACATTATTCTTTTCTGCCTTCGTCTGGTCCACCAAGTCCTGGCCGTCAGATAGTCGATCCTGAATGGTTTGCTGGGATCAAACTTCCTCATACTAGTCCAACTTCCCCAACATTCAACCTTGTCTCTCCAAATCCATTTGCATTCAAAGAAGATGGATTTTCAGGAAGCGGGTCGCGCATGTGGACGCCTGGACCGAGTGGAACATGTTCTCCGGCTATTGCAGCCGGCTCTGATCACAATGCTGACATTCCGATGTCTGAAGCCGCTATCTCGGATGAATTTGCATTTGGATGCAACACATTTGGGATTGTTAAGCCTTGGGAAGGAGAAAGAATCCATGAAGAATTTGTAGCAGATGATCTTGAACTCACACTTGGTAACTCTAAGACAAGGTAACTTTGCATTATTATACTATATGATATATTCAAATTTGAATCAGTCTTTTTTGTTTTGTTTAATGTTTCTATTCAACCTTTTTTATATGTTATTTTTTTGGCAGGTGAAGTATTCATAATTAGGAATATCAGTAACTACATGAACATTAATTTGTGTTGGTTTTGGTGGTGAGTGGAAGAAACTGGTATCTTTTTTTATTTTTTCTTTGTTTTTCTTTTGTAATTTTTCCTTTACATTTGGTTAGTGGTCAAGTAATATACATGTTTAGTTGCAATCCATTAATTTAATCAATGTAAGTCTTGTTATTGGACTCATTAATATACTTTGTGGATTGGCTTGGTTTGCCACTGAAAGAACTAATGACTTTTAGAGCATATTGCATACTATTACCTTACTCAATCGCCAAATTCCCTTGTGGAAATTTGATAGAATAATCCATTTTGCTAGTCGAATATTGCAATCTAAGAAATTTTAATGATTTAATTGCATTTTTTCCTCTATTTTATTTATCCTTGTAGGAAAATAGTTCCACTTTTTAAAGTCGAATTTTTTACCCCTTCAATTATCACACTTACTACAATTTTGATCTTAGTATTATTTGTTGGTAATAATGTAACATGAATTTAAATGACATATTATAAAACATGTTGACATGACAAAATATAAAAAATATTATGTGTATCCACTTCATCGAATATTAAAATAATATATTTAAGGTATAACAAATATATTTTCAAAAATAAATTATAAAAACATGAAGTTACGAATTTACACAAATAAATAAATATTTTGGTAACTTATTTTAATTTTTGAAAATATTTTAATTTTTTTAGGGTACTATTTTACTCTTTGAAGAGTAAGATAAATATACATTTACATTTCCATTACCAAGTCAACATGTTTACAACCGTGTTATTCTAATACCACAATTTGTAGAAAAAAAATCTAGATCAAAATAAATCCACGTGTTATTCTTTGGAGTTTGGATGCTTGCAACATTTATGTACGAGTACGACTATGGTAGTGAGTTTTTTTCATTGTGGAATTTAATTTATTTGTATATAATTTTATATTACTATTTAATTACAACTGTTAAACTATTAATAATATTTAATTTTTATTATTTAAATGTTCTAAAGATACTCAAAAAAGGAAATAAAAAATTATTTTATATAAAAATTATTTTTTAAAATTTCAAAATATTAATTATACAAGTTTCAAAAGATTATTTATTTTTTAAGTTTACATTTCCCCTACTTATAAAATCAACTCAAATTATGATTAGCTAATTATGTAAACAAAATTTACAACCAACCATAGTAGATACAAATTAAATTCATTCATCCTATGTTTCATCTATGCGTGTTTTTTGAATGCTAGTTTGACTTGGGGTGTAAATAAATTGGTGCTCAACTTATCATAAACATGTAGTGCATTGGTATTAGCTTAGTTTAGTTCAAGAACAACAAATAGTAGAAGACCAGTTTGAGTGGAACCTAATTGGTTCGACGAATGGAGGTTTGCCCCAAAATTGTGGACTCCTTGTCGGAATTCTCTTCTAATTAGAGATTGTATTGGAAAATGTTATTTAGAGTATTAAAAATCTGTCCCAAATTGTAAGTATTTTTGTAATATCAATAAAATATTGTACTACTTTTCAAATTTTGTTCTTCTATAATTTGTATTTCTTTGTTTTATTGATGTTATTTGTAATTATTTCATTCATTTATTTCTTTAGTTATACCAATGAAGACTGCATAGGTACTTTGCACTAGATATTTATTCTTTTTGTTAAATCAAGGAACACTATTTTCTTATAAAGTGGCTTTTTTTTTTTTTATTATT
>JBBPBR010000001.1:43504375-43515122 GCA_037974775.1 Cicer pinnatifidum | reverse complement strand
AAAACAAATGAGTTTTTTTTAATGAAATATTTTGAGTTTTTTTATGTCTCAATTATATAAAATATTAATTAATTATTTTTCTTTTGTACTTTTAATAATTTATTTTCAACATAAATGTCTCATCTTTTTAAAGATCATTTAATGAAAAGTCATATTTTAAGAAAATGCAAAATTATTGCATTAAATAATTTATTTGGTCTTCATGTTGAAAATAATAATTTTTTTATCTTAATGAGTTCTGTCTTTTTGGTTACAAATAGAACGAGAGATAAAGATAGTAGCTTACTAAGATGATATTTAAAAATTATTTAAATCATTTAAATTTAAAAAACCAAAAATGATTTATATAGTGAAGTACTGTTGACACATAACTAGATTTTTTTAAGTAAGTAGTTTTGTGTCAGATATTTAGCTAGATCATAGGAAAGTATACATAGTAGTAATGATATTAACCATGTAAATAGATTTATGTAATTCAATTCAATATATTCATAAAATATAAGTATCTCTAAAGGTAAATTAAATATATTAATTTTTTAATTAATTTTTTATTGATTATTTTATTTCTGATGAATATTTTTTACAAAGGATAATCATAATAAATGCAAAATATAATTTTATTTATATAAAAATAATATACTGTTGAGACAAAATCCTAAATCAATTGTTTTGAAAATAAACAGCTAAAGAAGAAAGAGACACTTCTCAAGATCAATCTCTTTATTGATGAACTATGAGCAAGTACGACTAGTACAACAAAGAAGAAAGAGACACTAGTGTTGCACCTTTTTGCAGAAAGACTTAGCATACATGTAAGACAAAGGAATGAGCCCAAGCATCTAGTAAATCCTATGGCCACACTTTCCATCCAACACAAAATCAAGAATGATCTGGTTACAAAGAAGAACATTTTAGATTAAATAACATATATATTTGTTAAATCTCATTTTGTTAAGAGGTTTGTCTTCAAGTTTAGTAACGTTTATATGAGTCCTTTCTATCATTCTCCATGCCTATAAAAAGAACATCAAGGTGAAGACGATAACAAGAGTTTTTAGTGCAATCAATTCATTACTAAAACAATCATACTCAAGTAAGAAAAACTCTTCAAATCAAGCAAAAGTTCTATCTCTCATATACTATATTCAAGGATATCCTTATTGAGTTATTGTTGATAATCAATCTCTTATCATAGCATCATTCGAAACTCAAATTTATCTCTTTATATAATTTGAGTATTTTAAAAAAAACCCTTTTAGTAATTAAAAGGCATCTTGTAAAAATCATTTATGGACTGGAAGGTGAATATAAAAATCCTTTCAAGATTGAAAGGTGAAAGTTGTAACTGATCAAAAAAGATCGTGTGAAAACAAGATCATTCTTCTATGAATCACATTAGTTGAAAAACTCCCAAATTGTGAGGACTAGACGTAGTTAACCTTGGGCAGAATAGGATACATCATTGTGTGATTTTTTTATCCATATCCTTTATTATTTTTCACTCATTATCACTGATCACATAAAAATAATCTATCTCATTTGTTTTTAACTAATCAAGAAAGTTTTGGATCTTTATGTGCAAGTCAATAATCCCTTTTTAAAATAACAATGTTAGTGTTTTGCCACAATATTTCATGTTTCGAATATTATACTTTGCTAATCCTTAGTTGGCTTGCAGTTGTAGTTTTAAATTGTGGCTCACAACCATAATTGCAGTTGCCTTGTAAAGATTTTGGAGGTTCTCACAAACAAAGTTGCAGCTGCATCGACAACACTTGTTTGCAATGCAAATGCAATTTATATTTGTTCTTGCACTCAATGTGTATTTCTTTCATCTATATCAAATTTTTCATTTCATATTTCTCCAAAAAAAAACAATTAAGCATATCAAAATCAAATATAATAAGATAAGAACTAAGGATAACTTTAAACAAAAGGTGACATCAATAACACTTTACTTGGTCTTATTTTTTCATTGTGATTTTCTTTGTTTCTAACTATAAGTATGGTTTGGTTAAAATTTTAATACTATATTATGCATGTCATTAAAGGCCTATGTTCTCCAAGAACAAGGAAATCTTCTGGAATTGATGGATCCAAGTCTTGAATCAAAATAATCTACAGAAGAAGCCATGAGAATGCTGCAACTAGCACTCATTTGCACCAATCCATCTCCAACTCTTAGACCACCAATGTCATCTATAATGAGCATGCTTGAAGGAAAAACTTCGATTCAAGCGTTGATAATCAAATGCAACGATAATATAAATAGTGTAAGGTTTAAAGCCTTTGAGATTCTATCACAAGTTATCCAAAGTCATGTTTCTTCTACATCCTTACAAGATAGTAGATAGCTTATAGTAAAATCAATGGATGGACCATGGATTGACTATTCCATATCTCTTCCAAGTAAAAATAATTATTCTTCATCTGATAAGCTTATTTGAGGTTCTGAACGGTGTATGGTTTGTAAGTTAGAAAGAGATAGATTCACATCACATATAAACTATTTTGTAAAGTATATATCAACATCAACAATCTAGAGTGAAATCATAGGTACAAAAAGGTAGTAGATGTTTTAAGATCTTAGTCTCTTTGCTTTTAGTTGTAGATGTTCTGAGCAAACCCTTTGTCTTTATATAGTGCACACCCTTTGTCTTTATAGTTTCCTCCCATATCTCAAGAGAAGACACCCCTAATAAATTAATGGCAAGATTACATGCCACAACTTTATCAAAGTCGGATGATGGACTGTAGAACTTACCTCTAATGTGAATGTTTGATAGTTTGGCAACATCATCCAAAGTAATTGTCATTTCACGAAATGACAAGTGGAATGACGAAATCTCATAGTAACATTTCTCCACAAATGCATAAATGATGTTATTGTCAATCAACTTTTGACTATTCCGCTGTAGTGCGTACATTCTAAATCATTTAGGGTGAATGCTCTTTCCACAATTGTCTTCCTAATCAATCGTCTTCCTTCTACGGTTATTGATATTGACTAATTTTTTTTTTCTTCATTTTTTTAGCATTCAACCTAATTACTGTGATTTACATACTTTTAGATGTGTGTGCATTTTGTTCACCTGACTCCATTTGAAAGACATAGGCATGTAGCGCAGTATGCTCAGTGCGCATTTATGGGATATAGTCACTCTCAAAAGGGCTTTGTGTGTTATATTGTTTCTAACCATCGTTTTCTCATTTTTAGGAATGTGAGATTTTTTTATAATCAATTTAATTATGTTTCACTATCTTTCTCATACCGTGAATGATATTGCTATTCTTCCCAACTTTTCTACGATGCCTCAACCTATAGAACATTTTATACCAACAAATTTGTATGTAAGAAAACACAAACAACAGGTTATAACCCTTTATCTCGACACTGATCCGCCACCTGATCTTGTAACAGTTGCACCACGACGTTCAAGTAGACCGTTTCGCGCACCAGATGGATATTCACCAAATATGTATAATTCCTCACATACTTCTTGGTCTACATCTTTCTCTAGCATATTTATTCCTACTTATTACTCACAAGCTGTTAATGATGTGCGCTGGATAAAAGCAATGAATGAGGAACTTCAAGAGAATTTCCCATGGGATAGTGTCTCTTGTCCACCTCATATCAAACTCATAGGTTGCAAATAGGTGTATTCTATTAAATTAAATTATGATGGATCCATCAACCAATACAAGACTCGATTGGTTGACTTAGGAAACAAACATGAATATGAAATTGATTATGATGATACATTTGCACCGATAGCAAAAATGAATTTTTTTTTGCATTGTACTATCTATAATTGCTTCTAATGAGTGGATTCTTCATCAAATGGATGTGAAAAATGCATTTATTCGTCGCATAATTTGCTATTTGTTAAGTATCTCTCCAATCTCCATCCAATACATTACACTACTTATATTTTCATCCATGACAAAGTTATTATTAATTCTATATGTTAAGTAGTTTTTCTTTTAGGAATAATTTTGTTGTTAAATAATAGAAAGTAATATTCTTTCACTTTTAGAAACTTCGTATAGCTTTTATATATATATATATATAATAGTTTTTTTTGTTAACTCATAGAAAGTAATATTCTTTCACTTGTAGGAACTTTGTATAGCTTATATATATATATATATATATATATATATATATATATATATATATATATATATATATATATATTAGTTTCTCTTTTATAAATAATTTTGTTGGTAAATCATAGAAAATAATATACTTTCACTTGTAGGAACTTTGTATGGCATATATATATATATATAGTAGTTTTTCTTTTATAAATAATTTTGTTGTTAAATCATAGAAAGTAATATTCTTTTTACTAGTAGGCCACCATTTTCTTTGAATGCATGCATGCATGATGTTTTTCTTCTCTTCATTTCTTTCTTCAATTTTTCTCTTCACTTTCTTGCTTCACTTTTTTTCTTCACTTTCTTTTAGCACACATGAAACAAGACAATCATTTTCTCTTCATGTTTTTCTTCACTTTCTTTTCAACCAAGACTTTTATCAATAACACTAATCGTTTTAACCTATTTCCTACAACCAACCAAACAAAAATTCAAATATCAAAGGATGTGGAAACATATTATTATGATCAAACAATTGATAATTTTTCATATACACCTTTAAGGTATACAAAGTTCAAACAACACTATTTTGTGAATTTCAAGTATTGGGGTGGTTCTAATTGTAGTGCCCCAATACTTGCCTTTTTGGGTGGAGAAAGTTCAATTGTTGGTATTTCTGAAGGATTTATGACCGATAATGTTGCTACCTTCAAAGCATTATTGGTGTACATAGAGGTAAATAATATTAACAAATTTCTTTTAGTTTAATTATATTCAATGATTTATGTAAAAAATTATATATTCAAGTCAAAATTATGATCCGCTTACTTTTTTGTAGCATCGATATTATGGTGAATCTATGCCATTTGGTTATATAGAAGAAGCTTACAGAAATACAAGCACTTTGGGTTATTTAAACTGAGCACAAGCTCTTGTGGATTATGCACAAGTGGTAATACATTTGAAGGAAACGTTACAGGCTCAAAAGTCCCCTGTCATCGTGATGGGAGAATCCTATGAAGGAAACGCTATTTTGTGAGTTTACAATATTAGGATGGTGCTAATTGTAGTGCCCTAATACTTGTCTTTTTGGGTGGAGAAAGTTCAATAGATGGTATTTCTGAAGAATTTATGACCGATAATATTGTTACCTTCGAAGCATTATTAGTGTACATAGAGGTAAATAATATTAACAACTTTCTTTTTAATTTAATTATATTCAATGATTTCTGTAAAAAAAAAATATATTCAAGTGAAAATTATGATACACTTACTTTTTTGTAGCATCAATACTATGGTGAATCAATGTCATTTGGTTCAATAGAAGAAGCTTACAAAAATACAAGCACTTTGGGTTATTTAAACTCAACACAAGCTCTTGCGGATTATGCAAAAATGGTAATACATTTGAAGGAAACGTTACAGGCTCAAAGTCCCCTGTCATCGTGATGGGAGGATCCTATGGTGGAAGTAAGTTAGTTAAGTCCCTTGTGATTTTTCTCAAATTTTTTCTCTTTGTACAATATGTTGAGTTAATTTATAATGTATTTGTTAATTATGCATGCAATGCTTGCTGCATGGTTTAGGTTGAAATATTCTCACATCGTGATTGGGGATTTGGCATCATCAGCTCCACTCCTCTATTTTGATAATATCACACCATAAAATGCATACTATGATGTTGTTTTAAGAGATTTCAAGGTAATTTAAATTTAATATTTCACAGTTTAATAATGAATATAATTTTGATGATAATTGAATTAATTGATGTGGAGGAAGCCAGTAAGACATGCTACAAAATTATACAAAAATCTTGGTTTGAAAATGATAAAGTAACGTCTCAGCCAAATGGTCTTTCTATACTAAGTCAGAGATTCAACACTTACTAGTAAATACTAAAAAAAACATTAATTTTTATTCAATTTTCCTTTTGTTTGGACTAGTAAATTATTATTGAAACTTGTTAGTTAATTACAGTCCCTTGGAAAAGTTAGATGAGTTGGAAGAGTACTTGCAATTAAATTACGTATACACAACTAAATACCAAAACCCCTCGGTTACGTTTATATGTTAGGCCATTGAAAGATCTTATTTTGGAAGTGATATCCTCAATCAAATATATGGAGGTGTTGTGGCTTTAGCAGAATACGACAAATGCCATGTTAATTTTGATAAATATGATAGCAATGCACATAAATACTTCGGTTGGGATTGACAGGTAATTAATTGCAGTTTCTTTTTGCTAATGTTTGAGTTACTTTTTCTAATTTGATTCTTATCAATTTAGGTATGTACTGAAATGGTAATGTCTATTGGCATAGGAAAGGGTACCATGTTTCAACCAAACCCTTTTAACTTGAAGAACTTTGTTGAAAATTGCTACAAAAAGTTTGGTTACTCCAACTTGCCTCGCCCTAATTGGATCACTACTTATTATGGAGACCATGTAAGGAATATTGTTTAAATGGTAAGATTATATTATTAGCAACATAGAAGTAATTAATTTATTCATTATTGTGAGTAATGGCAGAATATAACTTTGTTTCTTTAAAAGTTTGCTAACAACATCATATTTTTTAATGGACTAAAAGATCTTTACAGTAGTGTCGGGTAATTAATATTTTCAAAAACTCATTTGAATTAAATATATTTTATATAAAATAATTAAACTATGTGTGGCTTTTATATATTTCAGGGTTGTGAATGACATATCAACAAGTCTTGTGGCGCTTCATATGGTAAATGGTATGTTTGGTATTATGTGATTATGTGAATATATACTATTTAGTTGTCTACTATATCGTGCATATTAGTTCTAATATAATTCATGTTGATATTTTCAGGATCTCATGTATTGGATATTCTAATTGATGATAAAAGCGACCCATGGGGTATTATCTTTCGTCCTCCTCATATCAAACTCAGAGGTTGCAAATAGGTCTATTCTATTAAATTGAATTATGATGGATCCCTCAACCAGTACAAGACTCGATTGGTTGACTTAGGAAACAAATAGGAATATGGAATTGATTATGATGATACATTTGCATCGATAGCAAAAATTACAATTTTTCCCATTGTACTATCTATAGTTGCTTCTAATGGGTGGATTCTTCATCAAATGGATGTGAAAAATGCATTTACGGGTTCTTCATCAAATGCATGTGAAAAATGTATTTATTCGTCGCATAATTTGTTATTTGCTAAGTACCTCTCAACGAGGTCTCTTCTTCCCCATTGGCACAATTCCCAAATTGATTGCATGTAGTGATGCTGATTGGGCTAGATGTTCTGGCACTCAGCGATTTGTCACTAGATTGGTGCATGTTTCTTGGTTATTCATTGATATCATTGAAAAGTAAGAAACAAACAAGAGTTTCTAAATTGTCTATTAAATTAGAGTATCATGTCATGTTTACTGCTTGTTTTGAGATAATTTGGCTTCGTGGCTTTTTGGCTGAACTTTGATTCCCTAAAACATAGCAGACGTCTCTCTATGCTAACAATACAAGTGTTATTCAAATTGTTGCAAATCTTATTTTTCCTGAGCGCACCAAAAATATTGAAGTAGATTGTCACTTTATTCGTGAGACATATGATAATCAGATTATATTTATCCCTACATCAATACTCAGTTCCAAGTTGCGGACATTCTTACCAAAGTTGTCCTTCGCCCTCGCCATCAGTTTCTAGTTAGCAAACTGACGCTCTTTGACCAACCGCATCAATTTGAGAGAGGATGTGAAATAGGAAATAATGTTAATTTGTCATTATATTTATCAGTTTTCTTAAAATAAGTTAGACAAATCAGGATTTGATTTGATCTCCTTAATTTGTAATTATTAGACGTAAATGTTGTAACTATTATTTATATTGAGACATATAAAAGTAAAAGATATCAAACCTTATTTTGTGACAAATGCACCAATGGTGGCAAAGTTTTATTTAAAACCTTATGTTGATAGAGAGGTTGATGTTACTAATAATGTTACCCGTGATGTTTTTTGTGGTAGTTTGTTTGATTTAGTTAGCAATAATCAATAATGTATATGATGATGAATAAATACATGGAATGAATTTAACAAGTAAATGAGTACCCTGATATACTATTGTAGATTTTTAGAGTGGTGCAATGTTAGAGGATAACAATGTTCAAAATTATTAAACCCATTCTAATTTGGAAGTGCATTTTACAATCAAAGATTAAGGTGGCTAGTATGACATAATCAAATGTTATTGTATGGTGGATCATGACTTTGGGATATTGTAACATTTTTAAGATAAAAATGCTAGCGAAACAAAGCGTAGGAGATACATTGATGATGAAGATAACACAACAACTATGAAGTATTTGGAAAATCGTTCTATTGTCAATGAAAGATTTTTTACGGAGGTGATTTTTAAGGCAAACAAAAAAAATTGTGCTAAAAGAAGCTAAGTTTTATAATACTCATCCAAGCCTAACAAATCTGCTTAATTTGAAATTTATTTTGTTAGGTTCATGTTATCTAGTTTCTATTTTTTTTTCATAATAAATTTTTAATTAATAAAAAAATAATATTATTTATATTTGACTAATAAAAAGATATAATTTTGTTAGATGTTTTGAGATCTTAGTCTCTTTGCTTTTTGTTGTAGATGTTTTGAGCAAACCAAAAAATTGGAGTCTACTCTCTCTAACATCTCGATTATAATATTCTTATTTTCCTTGATACTCCATATGGACTCAAATATAAGTAAAAAATATTATTTTAGGAAGACCTTCTTCAACCTATTCAATATATAGTGTACACCTTTTGTCTTTATAGTTTTCTCCAATATCTCAATAGCAGACACCCATAATAAATTAGTGACAAAGTTATATGTCACAACCTTATCAAAGTCGGATGATGAACTGTATAACTCACCTCTAGTGTGAATGTCTAATAAGTTGACAACATCATCCAAAGTAATTGTCATTTCACGAAATGACACGTGAAATGACGAAATCTCATAGTAACATGTAAAAGGTATAATTTTAATTTAAGTGAAATAAATATATATATTTCACTTGCTTTGATACAAACATATTGAAAAGGGCACAATTCACATTCTTAGAAGCATCAACAAGATGAAATTGTTTTTTGCACAGTATTCAGTACACAATATTACCTTCACTTGGAGAAAGCCCTTTGCCAATGCAAGTGCCAAAAGGAGAACCTAAATCGGGCCTCGCTCCACTTACCATCAATATAGTGTCGTTAGATATTGTGCAATAATGTTTTTTTATGTTGCACTTTAGTTTATAAAAAAATCTAATACATGTGTGAAACGCACAAATATTTTATTAGTGTATAAAAAAAACATCGCTAATAATAGGTAGTTTATATTATCAGTACATTATAATTATTTATTTATGATCATAATTTTAAAACAAAGTATTAGTTATTTGTTTTTTATTAATTGACATTTTCTTATCCAGTTTATTAATAATTGACACACATTTACTTTTTTTTTAAGGTAATATTAATTAATTATGATTAAAAAATAAATATAAATGATAGATTTTATAAAAATCCCTGTACTAAGAATCTGAAAAGCAAAAGCAAATAAAATATTAAATATATTTAAGAACACTCAATCAATCAATGAAACCATAAGAAATATTTTTAGTGGGTGCAACGAAATTGTTTTAACCATCAACAATCTAGCTTAATTTAAACATTTCAAACAATATAATGTTCATAAAATATTCTTACTATGTATTCTGAAAAATCATTTCCACATAGAGAAGTCAACACCAAGATTCTCTTTGAGTTATGAAATTTCCTAAGAATATTATCTAATAAAGCATGTCAAATACATTTTACATATTTTTTGAAAAAGATATTCTCTAAATTAAAACAGATTTTTAATTACATACTCCCGTTAAATATACAAGTATATTTATCATATTATAAATTGTTCTACTGAAAATAAAAGAAAAAAATTAAAAAGAGTAATGAAACTAAATTTTTTACCTTGAGATAAAATGGAAGCAACGCATAAAATTGCGATGAAAAAACACACATTTGATGAGTGTAGCCATGTTCTCACATAAGCTTGACACCTATATGATAAATTACTACATCTATCTTTGCTCCTGTGTTATTTTTGGTACAGATCTAAGCTCTTATTTATAATAAGAAAAACCAAAAAACGATAAGACCAAAGAAATTAATTTTTTTTCTTCATATTAATAAGTGTTGGTCAATGAAAAAAAAAGATATTTTGAGTGAAAAAACTCTATTTTTATAATTTTAAAACTTAATTGTATTATTGGTCCTTCTATTATTATTAATTTATAAAATTGAATTTCTTATTTTAAAAATCGACAATTTTGTTTTATTTTTCAAATTTTTTAAACTAAAAAAATGACGATTTGACATATTTTAAATGACTGATATATAATTATATGATATAAAATCATCTAGATGCATTAATTATTCATATGTCATTAATTAAGTTAAAAATATGAAGAAAATAATTGAAGTTGAAAGCTAAATTTTTACGACATTTTATTTCAATTTAATGGGTTTAACCATTCTATATCATCGTATCATATGTCATATTATTTAGAACATTCAATATCATTATTTTTTTAATTAAAAAATCATAGAGAATA
>JBBPBR010000001.1:43442215-43458662 GCA_037974775.1 Cicer pinnatifidum | reverse complement strand
AAGTAATATTCTTTCACTAGTACAAACTTTGTATAACTTATATATATATATATATATATATATATATATATACTAGCTTTTTATACCTAGGTACAAAAATATCTAATTTCTATATATATAATTGGTATTTTGGTAGTTCACTTTGCTAGCTTGGTGTGGTGTTAAGTATGTGACAAACATAATATAGCTTCTAGAACTGGCCCTGCTAGACTATAACCTCGTGTTCTATATCTCTTATTATTAGTTTTGAAATTAAATTGAATTCATACACATAATTTTTTATTTGATTAATTATTAGTAGAAGTACATACTTTATTTGTCATTATATGTATATAATAGTTTTTCTTTTTTAAATAATTTTTGTTGTTAAATCATAGTAAGTAATATTCTTTCACTAGTACAGACTTTGTATAACTTATATATATATATATATATATATATATATTAGGTTTTTTTATAAATAATTTTGTTGTTAAATCATAGAAAGTAATATTTTTTCACTAGTAGGCCATCATTTTCTTTAAATGCATGCATGATGTTTTTCTTATCTTCATTTCTTTCTTCACACTTTCTCTCTTCACTTTCTTTCTTCACTTTCTTTTAGCACAAACATGAAACAAGACAACCATTTTCTCTTCATGTTTTTTTTCAATTTCTTTTGGAGTTCTTTTTCAACAAAGACTTCTGTCAATAACCCTACTTGTTTCAACCTATTTCCTACAACCAACCATACAAAAATTCAAATATCAAAGGATGTGGAAACATATTATTATGATCAAACAATTAATCATTTTTCATATACACCTTTAAGCTATACAAAGTTCAAACAACGCTATTTTGTGAATTTCAAGTATTGGGGTGGTGCAAATTGTAGTGCTCCAATACTTGTCTTTTTGGATGGAGAAAGTTCAATAGATGGTATTCCAACTATCGGATTTATGACTGATAATGCTGCTATCTTCAAAGCATTATTGGTGTACATTGAGGTAAATAATATTAACGAATTTCTTTTAATTTAATTATATTCAATAATTTATGTAAAAAATATATATTCAAGTCAAAATTATGATACTCTTACTTTTCTGTAGCATCGATACGATGGTGAATCTATGCCATTTGGTTCAATAGAAGAAGCTTACAAAAATACAAGCACTTTGGGTTATTTAAACTCAGCACAAGCTCTTGCGGATTATGCACAAGTGGTGATACATTTGAAGGAAACGTTACAGGCTCAAAAGTCCCCTGTCATCGTGATGGGAGGATCCTATGGTGGAAATAAGTTAGTTAAGTCCCTTGTGATTTTTCTCAAAAATTTTCTTTGTGTAATATGTTGTGTTAATTTATAATATATTTGTTAATTCTGCATGCAGTGCTTGCTGCATGGTTTAGGTTGAAATATCCCCACATCGCGATTTGGGCTTTGGCGTCATCAGCTCCACTCCTCTACTTTGATAATATCACACCACAAAATGCATATTATGATGTTGTTTCAAGGGATTTCAAGATAATTTACATTTAATATTTCACAGTTTAATTATGAATATAATTTTGATGATAAATGGATTAATTGATGTGCAGGAAGCCAGTAAGACATGCTACAAAAGTATACAAAAATCTTGGTATGTATTGATAAAGTAGCGTCTCAGCCAAATGGTCTTTCCTTACTAAGCCAGAGATTCAACACTTGCTGGTAAATACTAAAAAACATTAATTTGTATTCAATTTTTCTTTTGTTTGGACTAGTAAATTATTACTGAAACTTGTTAATTAATTACATTGCCTTGGAAAAGTCTGATGAGTTGAATACACATCTCAATACCAAAACCCCTCGGTTACATTTATATGTGAGGCCATTGAAAGATCTTATTTTGGAAGTGATATCCTCAGTAAAATATATAGAGGTGTTGTGGCTTTAGCAGGAGACGGCAAATTCCATGTTAATTTTGGTAAATATGATAACAATGCACAAAAATACTTCGGTTGAGATTGGCAGGTAATTAATCGCGTTTTCTTTTTGCTAATATTTGGGTTACTTTATCTAATTTGATTCTTATCAATTTAGGTATGTACTGAAATACGAATACCTATTAGCATAGGAAAGGGTACCATGTTTCAACCCAACCCTTTTAACTTGAAGAACTTTGTTGAAAATTGCTACAAAATGTTTGGTTACTCCAACTTTGTTCGCCCTCATTGGATCACTACTTACTATGGAGTCCATGTAAGGAATAATTTTTAAATTGTAACATTATATTATTAGCAACATAAAATTAATTAATTTATTCATCGTTGTGACTAATGACATAGTATAACTTTCAGTTCTTTATATTTACGCATATTTAAAATATTCCTAGTAGGACAATAATTATTCTTGGAAGCTCAATATTAAAAGTTCTAAATTACGAGAATGACAAGTTTTTGTTATCCCTCCAACCAAAACTAAAGACACATTCTTGCATTGTAACTCTATACCTCAATTGGTTTGTTTCCAATATAATAAATTTATCTTTTTTTTTTTTTAATATTGTTATATTTTACACTCTTTCTAAACTAATTAAGCTTTATGGTTGTTTATTGTAGCATTTTTTTTTAAATGTTGTTTCATGGTAATAAATATTGGAATTTTAAATATGCGTAAATATGAAAAATATTTTGACACTTGAAAAATAAATACACCGAAACTTGATAGATTCTCAAAATATATGCGAGTGTAAAAAAAAAAGAATCATCTTAAATGGACTTGGTTTCACTTCGAAAAATATCATATAAGGATCGGAGAACTAAAAAATAAATAAAGATTTTATTTTTATTGCATAACACATGATCCAACATTTTACGTTCATATTTTCATATACTCCATTTGATCTATGCATATTCATTCAATCAATTTAGGTATGTACTGAAATGCTAATACCTATTAGCATAGGAAAGGGTACCATGTGTTCAACCCAACCCTTTAACTTGAAGAACTTTGTTGAAAATTGTTACAAAATGTTTGGTTACTCCAACATAACTCGCCCTCATTGGATCACTACTTACTATGGAGGCCATGTAAGGAATATTGTTTAAATTGTAAGATTATATTATTAGATTACATTTGTAGTTGTTATGAATATCCCTAGTCGGAAGCACTCTATCTAAAATAGAAATATCATTATATTTTATCATAATTTGTTGAATTACAAAATTCAATTTATGGTGTTAGTCTCTTCACAGTGGAAGTATATGTGGAAAAGAAACTAACCTCGTGGAAATATGCAAGTTCAATTGTTTGTAAATAGACTCGTTAAATGATTTGGTATGAATTAAACTAATTATTTGAGAAATGTTAGTAAATTTATGATCGATAATGTTGCTACCTTCAAAGTATTATTGGTGTACACAGAGGTAAATAATATTAACAAATTTCTATTAATTTAATTATATTCAATGATTTATGTAAAAAAAATTATATTCAAGTCAAAATTATGATACACTTACTTTTTGTAGCATCGGTACTATGTTGAATCTATGTCATTTGGTTCAATTGAAGAAGCTTACAAAAATACAAACACATTGGGTTATTTAAACTTAGCACAAGCTCTTGCGGATTATGCATAAGTGGTAATACATTTGAAGCAAACGTTACAGGCTCAAAAGTCCCCTGTCATCGTGATGGGAGGATCCTATGGTGGAAGTAAGTTAGTTAAGTCCCTTGTGATTTTTCTCAAAAAATTTCTCTTTGTACAATATGTTGTGTTAATTTATAATGTATTTGTTAATTATGCATACAGTGCTTGCTGCATGGTTTAAGTTGAAATATCTCCACATCGCGATTGGGGCTTTGGCATCATCAACTCTACTCCTCTATTTTTTATAATATCACACCACAAAATGCATATTATGATGTTTTTTAAAGGGATTTCAATGTAATTTAAATTTAATATTTCATAATTTAATAATAAATATAATTTTGATGATAAATGAATTAATTGATGTGCAGGAAGCCAGTAAAACGGTCTTTACATACTATGCCAAAGATTCAACACTTGCTAGTAAATACTAAAAAAATATTAATTTTGATTCAATTTTATCTTTATTGCATAACACATGATCCATGCATTTTAAGTTCATATTTTTCATATAATCCACATGATCTATGCATATTCATTCAATCAAAAACTTTGTGCAATGCATAGTGAGTGAATCATAAATATATTATAATTATGCTCTATTTATATTCAACAGTTTTTGTATTACATTACTTATTATTTGTTTCTGTTACAATTATCATAAACATATTTATCTATTTTTAAAGCATGTATCTCTCTTTATTTACCTTCTAAACTAAACTTATATGTTGCTTATGGTCTGCATTTCCTATCTTCGTCGATATACCCATTGATAATCAATATGCAAACGAGCATTTTCTATTTTATTCGATATACACATCAGTAATCAATCTAAAAATAATTATTTGTTCATTCAAGTCGATCTATGTATCGGTAACCAATCGGAATACGATCTTTTTTTCATTCATGTTGATCTATGTATTAGTAACCAATTTGAAGATGGTTATTTTCCATTTTTGTCCATTTATGCATTGATAATTAATCTGAATACGATCATTGTATTAGTCATTTATACTCTATTTATACTCAATAGTTTTTGTATTACATTATTTATTATATAATTTTGTTACAACTATCATAAACATATTTTCCTATTTTTACAACATGTCTCTCTTTATTTACCTTATAAACTAGACTTATATGTTTCTTATGGTCTGCATTTCCTATCTTCGTCGATATACGCATCGATAATCAATATGCATACGATCATTTTCTATTTTATTCGATAAACACATCGGTAATCAATCCAAAAATAATTATTTGTTCATTCATGTCCATCTATGTATCGGTAACCAATCTGATACGCTCTTTTATTTCATTCATGTTGATATATTTATTAGTAACTAATTCGAAGATGGTTATTTTTTATTTCTGTTCATTTATGCATCGATAATTAATCTGAAGACAATCATTTATATTTTTATCTATATGGACATCGCATTGGTTATATTTTTTTACCTATTTACGCATCGTTAACTAATTTGAAAACTAAGTTTTTCATTTATTTGGATCACACATTGATCGATAACTAATCCAAATACAATCATTTATATTTCATGTCAATTTACGCACCAATAATATATACATAAATTACGCTTGTGGTTGCAATAAAAATTAATATGTTTTCAAAATTTATTTAGATAAAATTTAAATCTTTATATTTAATAATATTTTACAACGATTATATTTATACTCTCTAATAAAGTAGCAGTAATCACTCCATATAGTCACAACAATGAATAAATTAATTAATTTGATGTTTTTAACATTATAATCTTACAATTTAAACAATATTCTTTACATGGCATCCATAATAATTAGCAATTTTCAACAAAGTTCTTCATGTTAAAAGAGTCGGGTTGAAACATGGTAACTTTTCCTATGGCATTAAGCATTACCATTTCAATATATAACTACATTGATAGGAATCAAATTAGATAAAGTAACCGAAACATTGTCAAAAAGAAAATGCAATTGATTACCTGTCAATTTCAAACGAAGTATTTATGTGCATTGTTATCATTTTATCGATATTAACATGATATTTGCCGTATCGAGTATATACAATACTCATTATATGTTTTTGTTACAATTATTATAAATATATTTTTTTTATTTTTAAAATATGTCTCTCTCTTTATTTACCTTTAAAACTAAACTTATATGTTGCTCACGGTCTCCATTTTCTATCCTTGTTGATACACGCATCGATAATCAATTTGAAGACGATCATTTTCCATTTTCCTCGATCTATGTATTGGTAATCAATCTGAAACAATATGTGTTTATTCATGTCGATCTATGCATCAGTAACCAATCTTGAGACAAATATTTTTCATTCATGTTGATCTATGTATCAATAATCAATCCGAAGACGATTAGTTTTCATTTTTGTCCATTTATGTATCGATAATCAATCTAAAGATAGTAATTTATATTTTTGTCTATTTAGGCATCACATTGGTTATATTTTTTTTCCTATTTAAGCATCGTTAACTAATTCAAAGATGGATTTTTTTATTCATATGGATCTACGCATTAATAAGTATCCAATCTAAATACGATCATTTATATTTCATGTCAATCTACGCACTAGTACATTATGCTTGTGGTTGCAATAAGAATTAATATGCTTTTACAATTTACTTAGATAAAATTGAAATCCTTATATTTAATAATCTTTTACAACGATAATATTTATACTCTATAATAAAGTAGCAGTAATCTCTTTCTATAATCACAACGATGAATAAATTAATTAATTTTATGTTGCTAACAATATAATCTTACAATTTGAACAATATTCCTTACATGACCTCAATAATAATTAGTGATCCAACGAGGGCGAGGCAAGGTGGAGTAACGAAACTTTTTGTAGCAATTTTCAACAAAGTTCTTCAAGTTAAAAGAATCACGTTGAAACATGGTACCTTTTTCTATGGCAATAAGCATTACCTTTTCAATATATAACTAAATTGATAATAATCAAATTAGATAAAGTAACAGAAACATTATCAAGAAGACAATGCAATTAATTAACTATCAATCTCAATCGATGTATTTATGTGTATTGTTATCATTTTATTGAGATTAATATTGTATTTTCCATATCAAGTACATACATTACTCATTATACGTTTTTATTACAATAATCATAAACATATTTTTCTATTTTTAAAATAAGTCTCTCTCTTTATTTACCTTTTAAACTAAATTTATATGTTGCTTATGATCAGCATTTCATATCCTCGATATACGCATCGATAATCAATCTGAAGACAATCATTTATATTTTTATCTATCTAGGCATCGTATTGGTTATATTTTTGCCTATTTACGCATCGTTAACTAATTCAAAAACTAAGTTTTTTATTCATATGGATCTACGCAGCGATCAATAACTAATCTAAATATGATCATTTATATTTCATGTCAACCTACGCACCAACAACGTTTACATATATTACGCTTGTGGTTGCAATAAGAATTAATATGGTTTCACAATTTATATAGATACAATTTAAATTCTTATATTTGATAATCTTTTACAACGATAATATTTATACTCTCTAAAAAAGTAGCAGTAATCACTCTCTATAGTCCTTTTTGAAAGAATATATTTTTAATGTTTTATGATAAAATATATTTTTACTATATATTTACTTTAACAACATAAAATATCTATTTTATATTAATATGTAAATAATTGATTTGTTATTTAATGTTTATCTATAAGATAAAAATTGTTTGAAATAAAGAAAAAATAAAAATTTATTAAAATAATTGTTGTATTAAAAAAAGTTAATGTAACTTAAATAGTTTGAAGATTTATTTATTCACAATTATTTAATAACAATTAATTTAATAAAGCTCTTAATATATTATTGAGTTATTCATTTGATTTACTCGAATTGTCTTACATCATTGTGCGACATTGTATCCTTTCGTGTAAAAAACAAAAATAATTACTGGAATTTAATGTCATTTGAGGAGACCGTTTGTTGTACGAAAATGATCATAATTTATAACAATAATTATTTTTTTATTAATTATAATTATTCATACTTGATTTATGGCGAAAATATCGATAGTATCTATGCATGTTACATCACATAATAATATAAGTTTATCCATTTATGTTAAAAATAATATAAACAAATTAAATAATTGAATTCTTTTTAAAGAAAAATAATGTATATCATAAAATTGTTTTATAAGTTTCTCGCTACAGAAAAATATATCAAAAAACTTGTGAAACATTGGCCTTCCAATCTCCTATACGATGAAACTACTAGAAAAAATTTCGATAATTTTTGAGAAACTTAATATATGTTATCTAATAAATTTTATACTGATGAAAAAAATTAAGCTTTTTGAAAATTTCCAAAAAACTTTTATATATCAAAAAATTTAAATTGAATATTCCAAAAAAGTTTAAATGATGAAAAATAAAAAGGGCATTTGAGTTTATAAAATAATAAAACTGATATTTTAAAAAATTGTGGGGTATAAATACAACGTACAAGATAAAATTTTCAACAACTATGTATAAAAGAAAACTCAATCCATTTAAGTATATTATATTTGGTAACATTAGTATGACATTTAGAATAATAAAATATACATTGCCAAAAGCACATGTGTAAAAAGACTTTTTTATCGGAAGTAATACAAAGAAGGCACAACTTACGTCAATAAAGAAAGTTGCAATGATGTGAGGAAAACAAATTTAAAAGATGGTAGTAGTAGAGCCGTCAAAAAACCCCCAAACTACAAGGTCCCTTTATTTTTTTTCTTTTATTATTAGGTCCTCTATTAAAATAATCTTTTAAGGGGCTCTTAATTTCGGCTCATTATTTCATGGGGCCTAAGGGAGAGGGTTCTAAGGGCCCATAAGCCCCCAATATTTTGTTAATTTTAAGATTTTTTTATCGAAAAAAAAATCAGAAACTTTTTATCGAAAAAAAAAGAGAAATTTTTTATCGAAAAAAAATCAAACATTTTTTATCCAAAAAAAGTCGGAATTTATTATCGAAAAAAATCGGACATTTTTTATCGAAAAGAAATCGAAAATTTTTATCGAAAAAAAATCGAACATTTTTTATCGAAACAAAAATCAGAAAATTTTATAGACAAAAAAAATTATCGGTGAAAAAATTGAAAAACTTTATTTCTCAAAAAAGAAAATCGATTCTTTTTTATAAAAAAAAAATCAGAAATTTTTTATCGAAAAAAAAATCAGAAAATTTTATAGAAAAAAAAAAAATTATCGGTGAAAAAATTGAAAAACTTTATTTTTCAAAAAAGAAAATCAATTCTTTTTTAAAAAAAGTGGGCCTGTGGGCCTAGAAGGCCCACAAATTTTTAGGGGCCTTTTAGTTTAGGGGGCCTTGTTTTTTGGGCCTTTTAAATTATTAATTTTTTTGGCCCCTTCAAAATATGGGCTGGGGCCAATAATTATGGGGACTAGTCAAATTGACAGCTCTAGGTAGTATTATGAAAAAAATAAATAGTCCATTTAAAAGTTAATCTACACAAGAATTATTTTTAAGCCAAAGTGTTGTTATGATTGAGGTATGAAAAAGGATATAAATGTATCAAGGAAGGATATATGTGTCTATATAATGAAGCACGATTCAGAAATTGATTATGATTAAATTACTTTAACAATAGTGGCGAAGAACAACCACTCAAAATCAAATAGATTAATCAACAAATACACGATATATGTAGTGTCGAATATAAACAAAAGCTAGTATAACAATGGTTGTCGAAGAGAAAGAGGGAGTGATGGTGAGAATGTGGCCACTGTGAACTTGAGAATGCAGAGAGTGAGAGACGGTTGTCAGAATGAACGTGGCTGCCATTGCCGGCCAGAACATGAGAACGCAGAGAGAATGCAGTAGAGATGTTGGTGCAGGTATGGAAGGGAAAATGTTTGGGGAAGTCAATTTTAAATTGAAAGAATGAAAAAGAAAAGACTCAAACCTACCCATATGCAACAACCATGAAAGAATCATCTACAAATGATCCAAAATCTTTTGGAAAAGTCTGATGAGTTGAAAGAGTACTTGCAATTAAATTATGTATACACAGTTCAATATCAAAACCCGTCGATTACGTTTATATGTGAGACCATTGAAAGATCTTATTTTAGAAGTGATATTCTCGGTCAAATATATAGAGGTGTTGTGCCTTTAGAATGTCATGTTAATCTCTATAAATATTATAACAATGCACTGAAATATTTATCTAATTTAATTAATATATGGAGGTGTTGTGCCTTTCGATTGGGATTATCGCATTTTCTTATCAATTTAGGTATATATTGAAATGGTAATGCCTATTGCCATAGGAAAAGAATATCATGTTTCAACCAAACTCTTTTAACTTGAAGATCTTTGTTGAAAATTGCTGTAAAAAATTTGGTTACTCCGACTTGCCTTGTCCTCATTGGACCACTACTTATTATGGAGGTCATGCAAGGAATATTGTTTAAATTGTAAGATTATATTATTAGCAACATAAAATTAATTAATTTATTCATTATTGTGACTAATGACAGAATATAACTTTGGTTTTTCAAAAGTTTGCTAGCAACGTCATATTTTTGAATGGATTAAATGATTCTTACAGTAGTGTCAAGTAATTAATATTTTCAAAAACTCATTTGACTTATATATATTTTATATAAAATAATTAAACTTTGTGTGGCTTTTACATATTTTTGGGTTCGAAATGACATATCAACAAGTCTTGTGGCCCTTCATACAGTAAATGGTATGTTTGATATTATGTCTCTTATTATTAGCACAACCATTTCTCTTCATGTTTTTCTTCACTTTCTTTCGGAGTTCTTTTTCAACCATCACTTGTATCAATAACCCTACTGGTTTCAACCTATTTCCGAAAACCATCTAAAAAAATGCATTTTATGATGTTGTTTCACTCCTCTACTTTGATACTATCACACCACAAAATGCATATTATGATATGATGTTGTTTCAAGGGATTTAAAGGTAATTTAAATGTAATATTTCACAGTTTAATAATGAATATAATTTTGATGATAAATGAATTAATTGATGTGCAGGAAGCCAGTAAGACATGCTACAAAATTATACAAATATTTTAGTTTGTAATTGACAAAGTAGCGTCTCAGCCAAAATGGTATTTCCATACTAAGCCAGAGATTCAAAACTTGCGAGTAACACTAAAAAACATTAATTTTTATTCAATTTCCCTTTTCTTTGGACTAGTAAATTATTAGTGAAACTTGTTAATTAATTACAGTCCCTTGGAATAGTCTGATGCGTTGAAAGAGTACTTGCAATTAAATTATGTATACATAGCTCAATACCAAAACCCCTTATTTACGTTTATATGTGAGGCCATTGAAAGGTCTTATTTTAGAAGTGATATCATCAAATAAATTATGGAGGTGTTGTGACTTTAGTAGGATACCGAAAATGTCATGTTAATCTCGATAAATATGATAACAATGCACATAAATACTTCAATTGAGATTGACAGGTAATTAATCGCATCTTCTTTTTGCTAATGTTTCGGTTACTTTATCTAATTTGATTCTTATCAATTTAAGTATATATTGAAATGATAATGTCTATTACCATAGGAAAAGGGTACCATGTTTCAACCCGACTCTTTTTACTTAAAGAACTTTGTTGAAAATTTATACAAAAAGTTTGGTTACTCCAACTTGCCTCGCCCTTGTTGGATCACTACTTATTATGGAGGCCATGTAAGGAATATTGTTTAAATTCTAAGATTATATTATTAGCAGCATAAAATTAATCAATTTATTCATCGTTGTGACTAATGACAGAATATAACTTTCAGTTCTTCATATTTACGCATATTTAAAATATTACTAGTAAGACAATAATTATTCTTGGAAGCTCAATATTAAGAGTTCTAAATTGATTCTTATCAATTTAGATATACATTGAAATGGTAATGTCTATTACCATAGGAAAATAGTATCATGTTTCAACCCGATTCTTTTAACTTGAAAAACTTTGTTGAAAATTGCTACAGAAAATTTGGTTACTCCGACTTGCCTTGTCCTCATTGGATCACTATTTATTATGGAGACCATGTAAGGAATATTGTTTCAATTGTAAGATTATATTATTAGCAACATAAAATTAATTAACTTATTCATCATTGTGACTAATGACAGAATATAACTTTGGTTCTTCAAAAGTTTGCTAGCAATGTCATATTTTTGAATGGACTAAAAGATTCTTACAGTAGTGCCAAATAATTAATATTTTCAAAAACTCATTTGAATTATATATATTTTATATAAAATAATTAAACCTTGTGGCCCTTCATTCAATAAATGGCATGTTTAAAAAAATATGTCTCTTATAATTAACACAGCCATTTTCTCTTCATGTTTTTTTTCACTTTCTTTCGGAGTTCTTTTTCAACCATCACTTGTATCAATAACCCTACTGGTTTAAACCTATTTCCTAAAACCAACCAAAAAAATGCGTATTATTATGTCACACCATAAAATGCATTTTATGATGTTGTTTCACTCCTCTACTTTTATAACATCACACCACAAAATGCATATTATGATATGATGTTATTTCAAGGGATTTCAAGGTAGTTTAAATTTAATATTTTACAGTTTAATAATGAATATAATTTTGATGATAAATGAATTAATTGATGTGCATGAAGCCAATAAGATATGCTACGAAATTAAACAAAAATTTTGGTCTATAATAGACAAAGTAGCGTCTCAGCCAAATGGTCTTTACATACTACAACCCTCGGTTACGTTTATATGTGAGGCCATTAAACATCAAATTTTAGAAGTGATATCATCAATCAAATTTATGGAGGTGTTGTGACTTAAGCAGGATACGGCAAATGCAATGTTAATCTCGATAAATATGATAACAATGCACAAAAATACATCGATTGAGATTAGCAGGTAATTAATCGCATCTTCTTTTTGCTAATGTTTATGTTACTTTATCTAATTTGATCTTATCAAGTTAGGTATATATTGAAATGGTAGTGCCTATTGCCATAGGAAAAGGGTACTATGTTTCAACCTGTCTCTTTTAACATGTTAAAAATTTCTACAAAACGTTTGGTTACTCTAACTTGCCTCGCCATCATTGGATAACTACTTATTATGGAGGCCACGTAAGGAATATTGTTTAATTTGTAAAATTATATTATTAGCAACATAAAATTAATTAATTTATTCATCATTGTGACTAATGATAGAACATAACTTTCGGTTCTTCAAAAGTTTGCAAGCAACATCATATTTTTGAATGGACTAAAAGATTCGTACAGTATTGCCAAGTAATTAATAACTACTTTGTGGTTTTTACATATTTCCGAATTATGAATGACATATCAACAAGTCTTATGGCCCTTCATACAGTAAATGGTATGCTTGATATTATGTCTCTTATTATTAGCACAACCATTTTCTCTTCATGTTTTTCTTCACTTTCTTTCGGAGTTCTTTTTCAACCATCCCTTGTATCAATAACCCTACTCGTTTCGACCTATTTCCTAAAACTAATCAAAAAAATACATATTATGATGTCACACCATAAAATGCATTATGATGTTGTTTCACTCTTCTACTTTGATAAAATCACACCACAAAATGCAAATTATGATGGGATTTCAAGGTAATTTAAATTTAATATTTCACAGTTCAATCATGAATATAATTTTGATGATAAATGAATTAATTGATGTGCAGGAAGCCAATAAGATATGCTACTAAATTAAACAAAAATTTTGGTCTATAATTGACAAAGTAGCGTCTCATCCAAATGGTCTTTACATACTACAACCCTCGGTTACGTTTATATGTGAGGCCATTAAACATCAAATTTTAGAAGTGATATCATCAATCAAATTTATGGAGGTGTTGTGTGATTGATGATATCATAAATTTGATTGATGATATCATCAAGCCCTTGCATTAATGGCCCTGTATGTGTATCACACAAGAAATTGTGGAGAGATGGTGATGACGAATTTAAACACAGATTTAGAAAACAAATGAGACTCTCATAGAGTGCTAATAGCCCTTGCAAGTAAGTTGTGCTCGGGTACACAATTTACTAACAAGGATCTATTATCACCCTATGTTTGTAGCTATTAGGACCTACGACTGAGCTCTGATACCAACTTTGTCACGACCCAAAAATTTAATGTCGTGACCAGCGCACAAGCTATACTCCTAGCCTGGAAAGCCTATCAACTAACTTAACAATTAAGAACTAAATCTCTCTTTAACCATTTAAAAATATATATATGTTTTTTCTCGAAATTTCGACAGAGTATCCTCTGTAACTTCACCATTTTCAAATTTTTGTAAAATCCCTGTTCAGCTTTCAATTCAGTCATAATTCAGATAACATAATCAATTTGCTTAATACATTTCAAAAAAAACTAAATAGACTTTCTAGACTCCAAAATAGCTGCAATTTACATAGACTCAACAAATGGTACAAAATAATGGTCATCGATCAAAGAGGCCTACCAAAAAAAAGAAGTATATTGAGACTTGAATCAAATAATAGATTTCTACTCAACTGCTTGCGAATCTGGAAAAAAAAATAAGCAACATAAAGGGTAAGTCACAAAGACTTAGTGAGGAGACAACAACCACCAATTGAACAACCTTAAAATCATCACAAAAAATCAAACAAGTGACAATACAAATTTTTAGAACCAAAAGGCGGTTTTATCTCATTGATAGCCCTTTCCTCCTAAGGGTGGAATTTCCCCCTAAGGGTGGCCTTTCCCTTAGGGGCGGCTCCATCTAACGGATGACCCTCTCCTCTCAATTCCCGCAACACATCATCACGTATCAATTAAGGAGCTTACATCTCGTTGATAGCCCTCTCCTCCTACGGATGACCTCTCTCGTAGGGGCGGCTCCATCTAACGGTTAACTTTCCCTAATCAACACGTGGTAACTAGATGCACCTAACGCATTAATAATTATAACACCGATTTTCCAAAACACGCATTTAACATCATTTCATCGTAATTCATAAAAAAAACATACTCAATCGCATAACAATTCAAGATTTAAATACTTTAACTCATACGTAAATCAAATTAATAACATATTATATAACACGACAGTTAAATTAAATAATTGACGAAATCGAGATAAAATTTAAAAGTTGTGTTCCCCAAATTTTTTCAATAAATACTTTAATTGAGAAAACAATAAAATAATATTAATAGCATTATAAAAATATATGACGATGATCGTCGTCAACTCACCGCTATGGAGAATCATCTAACTTTGCTCTCTAACAACTCTCAGAGTAGCCGACAGAATCTCAGCGGACAAATATGAGTATCAAGAATATTTCCAAGACTTTAGAAAAATTATTCTAAAGTTTAGCTAACTCTAGGAAGCCCTAAAAATCGTTTAAATATACCCTAAACACAAAATAAGTCCAAAAAAATTACCTCAATGAGTCTCAATCAACAACTCTCAAGAGATAGGTACCCTTTTCTCTAGAGCATAAACCCTAACTCAAAAATCCTAACCAAGAACATTTGTAGGAGTATGAGAAATTATGTTTGTGAGGATGTTAAATTCATTTTTTGATGGTTGATGGTTTGGGTATTAAAGAGAGGAATGAATCAAGGAGAAGGGAAGGAAAAAAAAAAAGAAACAAAAATAGAGGGAGGGGGAAATGGTTTGCCGAGAAAGAGGGAGAGAGAAAAGGAAGGGAAAAATAAATTAGAAAATGAAGTGGAAAGAGGAAGTTTGGTTTTATTTAATTATTATTATTATTATTATTATTATTATTATTATATTATTATTATTATGTTTTCTGTTTTAAAAAAAATACGGGCGTAACACTAAGACTCACTCCTGCCAGGTCCCACTCTTCCTTCATTTTTTCATTTTTACATCTTACAATTTTTGTTTCACATGTATTCTTCATCTTTCATCTTTCATTGATTTTTTTTTTTTTCTAATACTTCACAAGGAGCAACAATCTAAAAAAAAATATTGCTAGAGCCTAGAGGATTAGAGGAGCAACAAGTTAAAAGTTATGTACCAAATAGCTCAATCTCTCTATACAAATAAAAGTGGTGCCTTACCTTTGATGCTACGGTGATTGAACAAGCAAGCTGATCCTATACCTAAGCAATCATATGAGTTCAAGGATTAATTTACTTACAAGTTTTAATTTTTGTTTAGCATCGATATGGGATTATCAAATGAGAAAACTAAATTAAAAAAAAAAAGTGATTATAATGCTTTGCAGAGAATTCGGAATTTTAGTGTCTTATGAGTAATGTAATTGGTGAGGTGAAGCTTTAATTATATTAATTAATGTTTTTTAAGGATATTCTGAATACTCAGTATATTTTTTAATTGCAAATAAGATATAATGCAAATGGAGTAATTTAACAAATAGAATTAATAATAACTTTGTCATGGATTAAATTTAAGTAGTGTCCTGTCTTGGGTGGAGATTGCAGATGTTTTTGTTGACTCAAATTATATAAGTAACATAAATTTATATTCCTACATTATACTAATTTTTAGAGTGTAATCTTGATATATTATAATGTTGATATATTGTCTGTATGAAATAATTTTATAATCTCATTCAATGAGAGGAAATATATTAATTATTTTGTTGGTATCATTTTCAAATGTCAAATTTAATTTGTTTTAAGAACAATATTTTTAAAATAACAAAAAAAAATACTATATATCTATCGCCTATAATTTGTCTCATGCATCCTCTTTGCATCTCACACAAATACACATACTAATTGTT
>JBBPBR010000001.1:43423494-43442022 GCA_037974775.1 Cicer pinnatifidum | reverse complement strand
CTCAGTTTTAATTTTAGTCAAAAAAAAAAAAAAACAATTTTTGTTAAATAAGAGAGTTAAATGAGGGAATATTTTTCTAAAGATCAGAGAGTTAAGCGTAGTTAAGGATACAACATTTAGCATGACTTGAGTTGTTGAAAAATGACTTGAGGTGTTGAAAAATGACTTGAGGTGTTTTTCAACAACTGTTATCTTGATCTTTATTGAATGATTACTATTCCTAGCAGTTTAATCTCTCCATCTCCATTTCTCTATCAATATGATAAAAAAAAAAAATTATATTTCACAAATTACTGCTACTTTTCATTTAGTTTTGTATGAAATTGTTATGTTGATGGATATTTTAAGAATAATAGCATTAAACAAGATTAAGTTAGTTAAATTTTGATACACCAATTGTGACTATGTTTTTTATTTATATTTGAGTGCAGATGGAGTATCAAGGAAAATAGGAATATTATAATTTTTTTGTTTGCTCAAAACATCTACAACAAAAATCAAAGAGACTAAGTTCTCAAAACATCTATTGCCTTTTTGTACCTATGGTTTCACTCTGAATTGTTGCTGTTGATATATACTTTACAAAATAATTTGTATGTGATGTGAATTTATCTCTTTCTAACTTAGAAACCATATACCATTCAGAACCTCAAATAAGCTTATCAGATAAAGAATAATCATCTTTACTTGGAAGAGATGTGGAAGAGTCAATCCATGGTCCATCCATTGATTTTACTGTTAGCTCTCTACTATCTTGTAAGAATGTAGAAGAAACATGACTTTGGCTATCTTGTGATAGAGTCTCAAAGGCTTTAAACCTTACACCATTTGTACTATCGCTGCGTTTGATTATCGGCGCTTGAATCGGAGTTTTTCCTTCAAGCATGCTCACTACAGATGACATTGGTGGTCTAAGAGTTGGAGACGGATTGGTGCAAAGGAGTGCCAATTGCAGCATTCTCATGGCTTCTTCTGCAGAGTATTTTGATTCAAGACATGGATCCACCAATTCCAGAAGATTTCCTTGTTCTTGGAGAACATAGGCCTTTAATGACATGCGTAATATAGTATTAGAATTTTAACCAAACCATACTTATAATTATAAACAAGGAAAAGCACAACGAAAAAATAAGACCAAGTGTATTATTATTGATGCAACATTTTGTTTAATATATAAAGTTATCCTTAGTTCTTATTATATTTGATTTTGATATGCTTTATTGTTTTTGGAGAAATATGGAATGAAAATTTTGATATAGATGAAAATGGAAACAAATAATTTGAACATAATCAACTTAATATTATTTGTGAGGATGATGGGGTTAAGTAGGGTATTATGCACCAAAATGTCTTCATTTTGTTATTAAAAACTTCGAAGGTCACACGCAAAAATGTAACTTACCCAATCCAGAAGATAAACAAACTCCTCTTTAGGCCTATAATTTGTGTTGCTCTTTCCACTAACAATCTCCAAAGCTACAACTCCGAAGCTATAGACATCTGCTTTGTCAGTCAAGTAACCCCGCATAGCATATTCAGGAGCCATGTAACCTCTGATAAGAGAACATTAAGTATCCTTGTGTCAGTGATTTCAAAGTCTAAAATTCGAAACATGAAATATTCTGGCAAAACACTTACATTGTCCCAGCAATTCGCGTGCTGATATGAGTATTCTCTTCTTCATCAAGCTTGGCTAAACCAAAGTCAGAGATCTTGGCATTCAGATGCTTATCAAGTAAGACATTTGTCGCCTTAATATCCCTGTGAACTATTTTCAACCTTGATTCCTCATGAAGATAAGCTAAACCCCTCGCTATCCCCACACAGACCTTCATTCTCGTGCGCCATTCCAAGTTCAACCGTTGTTCTTGTTTTCCTAGAAGAAAATGTTTAATAAAATGTTCAATTTCAACTTAGTAGGAACTTAACAGACAGAGCCACAAGTTGTTACATGAAGCATTTACCGAAAAGAGCGCGAGCAAGACTATTGTTCTCCATGTATTCATATACAAGCAGCAATTGGTTTCCTTCAATGCAACAGCCATAGAGCTTGACAAGATTTGGATGTTGCAAAGCAGATATCATGCCTATTTCGTTAACGAATTCGCGGTTCCCTTGCTTTGATTTCGAAGAGAGCTGTTTAACAGCAATCACAGCACCATCTGACAGTACACCCTATGAATAACCAATGAATTCAGTATCATGTTATCGTATATAATTGAGAATAACCTTTCAAAGCTTTATATTTCTCAAGTAAAATGAACATATAAAATATCAAAATTTACCTTGTAAACTGGACCAAATCCTCCTTCACCTATCTTATGTTCTGGATCAAAGTTATTAGTAGCAGCCTTAATTTGTCTCAGACTAAAATAGCCTGTTTTCAATTCTAGGAGCTCTGAAATAAGATAGGTGTTTTACTCAGGAACAAGAAGTGAAAATAAAAATAAAAATAGAAAGAGAGAATAACAATGTAATTATGTAAGACACCAAGTCAACATTTTCTGTTAGATTTAAAATTAGGGTTAAATATGTTTTCTGTTTGTATACTATCTTGATATTTGTTTTTATTCCCTGTATCCACATTTTAGTCCATACAAATTACAAAACTGTGTTTTTTTTTAGTTTCTAAACAATGTAATTTATATATGGACTAATAACATATCTAACTCATAAAACTTTCAAATTTTTTGGGTCTTTACTGTAAAATTATCAAATCATAAGAGCAGCAACTGTCTGCTTTATTTAGGACTTCAATCTTACCTTTGTCAGTTTCATCTTTCCTACAAATGTAACCCATCTTCCAAAGGACAAAGAGTATCAGCATCACAAGTACCAATGATCCAATCACAATTCCAGCAATTGCTCCAGAAGACAACCCATTTGAAGGAATTTTAAAGTCTACAACAAAGTATTAATGTTCAAGTAACATGAAATAAGAGTTTAATTAGTATCCACTATCAACGTAAAAAAACATTTACACATGCATCCAATCACATTTCACCACATAGATATTTTAGGAACTAATTAATATAACAAAGTGACACCATGATTAAAATTTGACTGGATGCATGTGTAAAACCTCTTTACACTGACGATGTATACAAATTAAAACATATTCGGCAAAAGGTTATGAAATCAAATATGTGAAAAAAAACTTACTTGGGGTCACAGTGATGGCAGATATAAGAGGTCCATATACACCTCTATTAGGAATTGCATTAGTTCCTTTTCCTGCCCAAGATAAGTGGATTTCCAAAGTGCTATCATTAACATCAACATTATACTCCCTAGTGATTCCTTTGCCAACTCCACCAGCTGCTTCCATAATGTTAAAATCTTTCAAATATTTAAAACCCTGTCAATACATGGTTTTGAAATTTAGATACAAATATGAGCAACATTTTATAAGAAACTAAGAAAGAAGTAACAAATTGTTTGATTCTTTACTCACTTGAATTGAAACATCGAATATGCGCCTTCCAAGGCTGCTGAAATTATGGTCATTAGAAAACATTATCTCAGCAAAATGAAGTTTCACATTATAATTTCCTTTCATCATACAAAAGCCAAAATATTTAAGAGATATCGGGGCAATGCGCGCTGTTTGATAGTATTTGGAACCGTTAATATTCAAAGAGAACACATTTTTTGCCACATAATCAGCTTTTTCATTTCCTAGAAATACTCCTGTGCTGCTATAAGCCCATTTTCCATCAACACTTTGAAAGTTTGAAGTTCCACGTTGTTGTACGTCGCCTTCATATTCATTGTCATCAAACTCAGTTGCAGGTCCTCCACAATTTATGAATAGTGAATGATCTGCAGCGAAATATTAACAAAAATCTTAAGTAGTTTCATTTAGAAAACATTGCAGTTCATGAAAACGCGATTGATCTACTAAGTCTGAACACTCACACCGAGGTTTTCCCGAACAAGGAAAGCCCATCTTCAAACAAGACAATCTATAAGATGTGAAGTTAAATTCAGCAGGTGATTCTAAAGACGATAGAGAATTAAAACTAGACCATAAGCAGGATTGCACAAACTCACGAAGTGTTTGCTGAAGGAGAGTGGCTGGAAGCTAAGTTCCTGTTCAACAATAGTAGTATTATGCTTAGTATTGAGATAGGCGAAATGCTCTTAAAATTCGTGGAGAAAAGAAAAAGATGAAGCTTACACATCCACCAGCTGGCATTCAGATGCAGAAGATGATGTAAAGTTGTTGAAAGATAAATCACTGAAACATAAAGTGAGAATATATTTTAATTACTTTATGATTCAAGAGTGCTCAAGGATACAAATAGAGGGGGGAAATTCAAGAAATTATTCTGACAATTTATTTTTGCTGCTCAGAATCCATCCTGGAATTGTTCCATTCAGAGAGTTGTTAGTCAGAAACCTGCATACATCATTAATATATCTCATTTATGTCACTGAAAGCTAATATCAATTAAGAAAAAAACAACTTTGAGGTCAAATTCTTATTACGAAGCACTGGCACAGACCCAAATACCAAATATGTCACTAACTCGACACAGCACCAATAATAATTGAAGAAAATGAAAGTGATTAATGTGTTAGTGTCATTTCAGTGTCTAATACAGACACGTATCAAACATTGGACTCGTCTTCAATTCGAGGTGTCTATGCTACATATTTCCTAATCAAAAGAACCACATAGTTCGAGTTAATCTTCTTGCTATCTAAGGAAAATGTTCACTTACATAAAACTGATTGATTTCAAGTCCTCAAATGAATCTGGGATTGGACCAGTCAATCTGTTGGAGCTCAAATCTCTGAAAGACAAACATGATGATTATTATGATAATGTTATGGCACATGACATAACCAATGGTTAACTATAGAATATAATGAGAGATAATTTGAAGTTTCCAATAACTTTGTATTTTCTCTCTTTTTGCTACCACTTTTTAAACACAATAATTTGCACAGAATTATGATGATGCATACAAAAAATGTACATATACTACTTAAGAAGTGTTAGTATAAAATTTACTAGATCCAAATTATTTGCTGATCTTTATGATAAAATAATTCCATAATCATAAACTTAGCTAGTGAAGAATAATCCCTAAATTTCATTACTACTATGCTACATATATGTTATTTGTTACATATATAAATATAATATATTATAAATTAAACTTAGAGATAAAATGAGAAAACCCTATATTTATTGGTATGCATGTAGATATAAAGAAATTTGAAGCATATATAGTTAGCAATATACAACTGATCAAACTTACAGAATTTTTAAATTTTTCATTTCACCAATGTAGTCAGGAATGGGACCAGTGATTAAGCAATTTCTCAATTCCCTGAGTTGCAGAAATAAATCAGTTAATAAGAATCTTAAATGAGTTATAAAGTTCTTCAAATATAGCATGGAAGGAAATATTTTAACTCACAATCTTGCCATGCGTTTCAAATCCTTCAGATCAGGAAATGTCATGCTTGGTCCCTTCAAATCAGATATTCTCCTGATATATAAATGTTCCTATATTGAATCAGAAGACCTATTTTCCAAATCGTGAATCAAATCCTATTATGAAATCTCAAGATTACGTAACGAATAAAAATATGATATTTTTAAGTAAAATTAATTGATAAAGCAAAATTATAAGCTGATATTTCATCTACTAGCCTCAAAATAAATCGAGGTACGACTTGCATGAATATACTGATAACAAGGAAAGAAAGTACTCACAATTGTCTCAAACTTTTCAACATAGATACAGCAGGAGGAATTGGACCTTCCAAATTTGTACCTTGCAAATCCCTACAAAACAAAAATTTACTCAAAATAATAAACTGCATGTTAAGCATGAATGATATATCATTATTTTATTCTTCATCAAGTAAAAGTTCATAGATAAACCAAAATTTAGACTCACAATCTATCAAGTTTGGTCCAATTTGCAATAAAACTTGGGATCTTTCCAGATAAACTGCTTCCATCTATCCTACTGCAGAATATTAAGTGATTTCCGAATTTAACAATTAACAAATACATATAAAATGAAAACTTAGGAGAAAAGTTGTATTATATAATATAACTCACAAATTACTGAGATTCTTTAGATTACCAAACGATTCTGGTATTTGTCCTGTAAAATTATTTGCAGAAAGCATCCTGCAGTGATTCATTTTGAGTGTAAATAAAAAGTTAGAAATGTGAATTCATAGATAGATACTTTATGCATCTAATATAGAAAAATTAAATTGAAAATCTGCACAAAGCTATATCAAGGTTGATTATTATTAAACTTTAAAAGTAGTACACCAATGTCCCCCATATATAACCATCAAACTATTTTTTAATAGGAAATCATCATAATTAGAACTAATTTCTTCTCAAATGCTAAGATTGCAGCTTAAAGTTCTTCGCCTCTCCCCAAGAGTGCATTATGTGGAGATGGAACTATAGTTCTCCCCCACAAGCTCAATGGTACGCCACACCCACTTGGTATATATAATAAATCCAGGATGATTGTGACTAGAAATTAATAAGATAAAATTTCACCATTAATTTGTTTTTAATTAATAAATCAAATGTCAATAATAAATAACTACATAAGGGGATCACTGGTGTAGGTTTTTTAATAAGATATAGCTTAGATTAGTGCATTAGGCCTATACACATAAAATGAAAATTGCTAAAAGAAACAAATCTCACAATGACTGCAAGTTTTTCAAATTTCCAAGGCTGGGAGGAAGAGGCCCTCCAAGTTGATTATCTTCAAAGCTCCTGCAAAAATTGGATCTAAATCATAGCAATTCCACTACCAATATCAATCAATGTGGCATCAAATTATTCTCAAATACTTACAATTCTTGCAGGGTGGCAATATCACCAATTTCTGAGGGAATTGTACCACTAAGTCTATTTCCCAAAAGTGACCTGAAGAATGAAAATAATTGGAAATTGTAAAGCATGCAAAACCATTAAGGTAAAATTGTAAACATAAGAGTTCATAAGGCCTAGCTCAACTGACAAATGGTGATATTGTTAGACCAGATGTCCGTGTTTTAACTCAAAACCTCACTGTTGTGTGTGTGAGTTTCTGGTAATACTTACTACTTACCACAAATAAATTGAAGCAAGAAAGAAAATGGAACAGCTTACAGTGTCACAAGTGAGAGGTGTCCAAGACTCTTTGGAATTGAGCCACTTAGATAATTCCTAGTGAGATCACTGCTCCATATAAATATTTCAGTTAGTTTCTTTTAAAAAAGTTAATTAAGAAGCAAAAGGAAAAATAAATGGAAAAATAATGTAATCACTTACAGTATTTTGAGATGAGTAAGATTTCCAAATTCAGTGGGAAAATCTCCAGATATATTGGTACCCTTGAGCAAGCTACCATAGCCAATTTGTTGAATTAGTAATTCTCAAATGAAGTACTTTTTTAATTTAATAAAAAGAATTAATGTAAAGGGAACAAATGTGACATTGCTCACACAGGCATATATGATAAACAAACATAACACTTCATTAATTTCATTGAAAAATTCAAAACTCTCTCATTAAATGTTGCAGATAATAAACTTTACTATTAAATAATACAGAAAAAAACAGGGCCACTCTGTATCTCACTATAACAAAAGTTATATTTATTTATTTTCAGTCCATTTTAATTTAATTTTTTGGAAGGGGTTTTAGAAAGTCTTACATCGATGTGACATGGCAAACAGTGCTATCATTGAAAGAGCAATCACACGTGACATTCTTTGTGATTTGTTCCCCTAAAATATTAGCATTACCAAATCCATTATCCCCATTGCAAGAACGTTCTGTAACCTTCCAATTCAAGTTATCTACCTTGTCTGATATTGTTTGTAGTAATTTCACTGCAATAGTATACAAGACAAATCAATTTTATTTACCATACATCACTCTAAATAATTGATCTATTACAAATTACAAAAGTTTTTAACTTTCAAAATTATTATTCTGATTTTACGAAAATTAGTAAATTCAACCATGCACACTATTTTTTATAAATACTGTGTTATTGGTGTGAAGTATTTAGCTACTTCGGCGATTCACTCTTATATTTTTTTTGTTAAGTATGTTATGTATAATAGAATTTTTTTCTTCAACCACTATATTAATTATATGAAAAATAGAATATGTATATGTCTGTGTAAATTAATTTTATTCCAAAAATCAATTAAAATTAAGTTTTTTATTGTAATTTAAAAAAAAAAGTTTTATAATGTGTTTATTGACGTCAAATAAATGATTAAATGTGTAATTAATTTTACATTTTCAATATATATCCATTAAACTTTTATTATATCACAAGACTAGAATTCGATACTCAAAGATCTTAATTTTTGGGACATATATCTTTCTCTATTATATATATATACACCTCATATTTCAAAAATCAAACACGGTTTCCATGGTCAAAAAGCCTTAATAAAATATTGGTGATAACAAATTGTCATCCAAACAATGTCACTTTTTAACAGTTGTTGGTGTGACCAAGTCATACAAGGTAGGTGGGCAATGCAATAATTAAAAGAAGAAATATAACTTTTCATGCAAAGAATTATCTATAGACCTTTTTCCATTTCCATTTTTCTTTATATTGTCGCACAATTTTAAACTCTTAAAATCATTTGGTGCTCAATTAGTATTTTTAATCATTCGACTAGCCTTGAGCATATGAAATATGGAAAAGGTCTATAGATAAGGATATAAGTATAAAATTGGAAAAATAAATTACTATTAAATGAAAACCAATTGAATAATATTATAAGATTCAGCTAATTTCTCGAGTTTGAATCTTATGATAAAAATAATACATTTAGTCATGATTAGCAAAGTTAATAGATACTTTAAACATATGACATGATTAGAGAGGTACAGTGTTTTAACAAATTAATAACTCCAACCAATTTAATTTAAGCAACATATATAAATGAGAATTAAAAAATAAAATGATTAATTAAAAAATTAAAGAAAGTTTGACGTTGTCGGCCCACTATAATATTTATAATTGAAAAACATGACAAACATCATTGTCACATCCAAAAAGATAATCCATGTAAAATTAATATCATAGTCAAATTCTTTAAGAATAAATAAATGTTGTTAATTAAAATAGAAAAAAAAAACATTCAGTCTAACAAAGACTCTGACTTGTATAGTGCACACGTATTGATATAGCAAATTATCAATGACCTGCCCATCACGTAGACAATTTAATTTTACCCACCACCTATAATATTATTATTTTCAACTTTTTTTTTATCTTAATTACTTTCAACATTTATACTATCATGTATGTCCATTTTAATAAACACTCATATTATTATTAGGAAAAAAGTTAGTAGTTTAGTTTATTTAATTGTATAAAATTTAACTTTTCATATTTAAAAAAATTAGTAATTGTAATCAGAAGTATGTATGAAAATTTTAATAAATACACCTAATTTATTAGTACTCATATTTAAAGATTTTTTTTCTTTCTAAAAGTTGCTTTCAATTAAAAACATGTAGTAGTAAACTTGGTCCATATTTCAAAATATGTTATTAAATAATTCCTTCATAAAGTATAAAATGTCGGGATCAGCTTCATGTTCAATGCCCCGATTGAATGGTAGATATTTTTTTATAATAAGTGTCGAATAAAGATATTATTTAAACAAGGGTCTCACGAATAAAATGTTTACATACATATAGTAAAACCAAAACATGGACCCCACCTATGTCTATTACAAACGTGGCCATCTCATCATATTCACGAGATAGCAATCAATATCCCATGTTAATTTATTCTCTAAAAATGACAAAACACTCCAAAATAAATATTAAATTGGCAGAAATGTTCAAATTTAAAATTCTCAGTAAAACCAAAGAAAAAAAAATTAAGCCAGTTGATGATTAATTTTTTTTTTTAAATGCAGTAGATGATTCATTTGAGTGAATCATTAAAGTATGATGACATAAAATCCAGTCATCCAACATAACTAACAAATGAATTCATAGATCAAAGAAACTAAAATGAAATTATTTTTGAATAAATTAGTTGTAGCAATGAATGTTCATTATCTTAATTTCTGGAAATTTTACAAATTCAACCATTCAACAATAAAAAAATTAATTCCATGCCCAATTAAAAATCCTAATTTTCATTAAAGGAAAATATCGTATTCGATTATATATAATTTTATTAAGTTGATTTTTATATTTTTTTTACTTTGAAAGGAAGTTTCAATTCTCATGATTCCAAACACAAAAACTACCATTTTCGGAAGTTACTCTTACTCATATAGTTATTCCAAAACATTAACATAAACAAAATTAAAATAAAACAAAATAAAATAAAGAGAGAAAGCAAATGAAGGGTACCTTCATCTTGTGGTAAAAGTTGAGCGTTGGATCCAAACTTTTGCGGAAAATTAAAAGCCATGAACAAAAAGAAGAACAAAGAAACATGTTTGAAGCTTGACATCACAAAACACTTATCTTGGTTTATGTTGTTTATGGCCTCTTTTCCTATGTTTTTGAGACGAAAGCGTGTAAGAATGGTATGAAAAACGACAAGAGTAAGAGTTGTGACAAAACAAAACAAATATAAACGCAGAAAATAGTTGGTAAGGGGTTATTTGTTTGTTTGTTGGAGGGAAAGAAAAGGAGAAACGTTTTTATTTTATGTTCTTTTTTTTCTTTCAAATATGAATGCATAGTCTGAGCAAAATATACTAAAATAAATACAAACATACATAATAAAGTGAGAAAAGTCATTAGAAAATGGTTTTGTTCGGTCAAAGTAATATATTTTTGGGGATAAATTTACCAATGTTAGGCTTTTTTTTTTACAAAAAAATCAAATTACCATTTATTACTAATTAAATACTAAAGTATTACCTTTTTTAAATTTTCAACATTGTCAAGTGAGAAATTGAAAATTGATCGCCCCATATATCGATTTTTTCATGTAATATTTTTTTAATTATAATTTATTTTATTATTTATAAAATTATTTTTATTAGTAGTGTTATTTAATAGACACATACATTGAAAATTTGATCAATTAATAGTAACATATCTACTAAGAAAGTGAGTAGTTATAATTTATAAATTTGAAAGAATACAACACATTATTTTTTGTTAACATCTTTCATAATAATAAATATATATTGACTTAATTGCACTTTTGGTCCCCCTATTATAGGTGAAAATTGAAAGTAGTCCCCCCATTTTGTTTGTCCCCAATTTTAGTCCCCCCATTTTGTTTGTCCCCAATTTTAGTCCCCCATTTTTTTGTCCCCAATTTTAATCTCCAAACAGAATTTGAGGTCAAATCATGATGAGTTGTCATTTTTTTAATGACGTGTCAATAAAAAAAAAAGATGACGTGGCAGACGCTTATGTGGAATAACTCATTATTATATTATTTTTTATTAAAAAATATAATTTATATTTTTAAAAATCATTTTTATAATTGTAACAATATTTTTAAAAATACAACTAAATTGTTAAAATTAAATTAAAAGAAAAAACACTTAAAATCATTCACTCATGAACAAATCAAAATCAAAACACTAACATCTCTAACAGGCAATTCATCAAACACCTCATATGCGTCCAACACAAATCCAAATTTCAAGTAAGTAATAACCAAAGCACTTCCAACAAAAACATCCAATTCCAACCCAAGTTTAAATTTTTGCTTTGGTTTTTGTGTCCTTTGAAATTGTTTGTTTATCAACTGGTTTATTTGAAATCTTCTTATTATCTCTAACCATTTGCTCGTTCTCTTTACCACCATTATCCTCAGTTTCTTCGAAATTTTGGGAGCTAGACTCTTGCACATAAGAATCATCATTTCCATTACTGTTTATATTCTCATATTTGCCATCATTGGCAGCACATGAGATTCATCCCCATTTTTCCCACCCTTCTCTTTCTTGGCTCTACGTTTCTTTCTTGTGACCTTTCTGTTGTTATATTCCATTGCACCAACCTCATCACTCTCATTCTCATTCTCAATTTGAGTTGGAGTTACAGAAGCCTTGGACTTGGGGTTTGATGTACCGGGTTTTCTGCTCTTGCGCCCGGCCAGCATTGCTTCAAGAACCCCAATTTCATCATCATCACCATCATTCTCATCAAAATCAACTCTGCCCTTATGCTCAGCAATCAATGTTTCAAGAACACCATTTTCATCATCGTTGTTGTCATCATCATTATCATCAAAATCAAGTGATACACCAGCCTCCTTCCCCTCATTTGCATGTGGAGCATAAAAAATTGCATCAGCGTCACCATTATCAGCATTTGGTTCAACCCCATTTGCATTTTGAATGATTTCTGTTTAGAGTTCATGATTTTAGAATTCATAATGATTTTAGGGTTTTGATTTTGATTTCTTCATGAGTGAATAATTTTAGGTGTTTTTTCTTTTAATTTAATTTTAACAATTTAATTGTATTTTTAAAAATATTGTTACAATTATAAAAATGATTTTTAAAAATATAAATTATATTTTTTAATCAAAAATAATATAATAATGAGTTATTCCACGTAAGCGTTTGCCACGTCACCTTTTTATTGACACGTCATTAAAAAATGACAACTCATCATGATTTGGCCTCAAATTCTATTTGGGAGACTAAAACTGGGGACAAACAAAATGGGGGACTACTTTCAATTTTCACCAATAATAGGGGCACTAAAAGTGCAATTAAGCCATATATATTTTATTAATCAATAATTAGTATTTTAATTAAATAATTAATTTAATTTAATTAATTATTATTTTAATTAATTATTATTTTAATTAAATAATTAATTTAAGTTTCATTACTTATTAATTTCAGTAATTATTATTTTTATTAAATAAATAAATACAATGTTAATTTTTTTATAATAATTACCTAACTAAATTTTATTGTTTATAATTATTAAAAAATTTAAATAAAATGAAATCCATAAAAATAAAAATAAATTAATTAAATATTATAATTAAACATACAAATATAAAATGAGTGAAAAAAAATATTCATAAATTTTATTATAATGTTTTTATTACATTAACTTCTATATGGTGTTCAGTCCCACGTCGTGGTAGTCAATGAAAACGACGTGGACGATGCAAATGTGGGTTTTCTTCGTCAATTGGGGGATGTGTCTCCTGTACATTTTCATTTAGTAAGTCGACATGCATCGAAGAAGTACGATCTACTTGATTAGGCAATGATGGAAAACCAAATAAGTACATGTTATTAATATAATGAGCAACCGACTCAGACGTACCTAGGTCTGCACCAAATAAGTCATTCACGAAATATTGGTCGCTTGAATGTAGAGATTGTCGGTCATCATATTGTTGAGTTAACGTGAATTGAAATGATTGTCTGGGTGGTTCAAATTGTTGTTGTGTTGGGGTGAAAGAAAATGAATAGTGATGTGGTTCTGGTGCTTCATTTTCAACAATAACATGGGGTTCTCGAGTGTATGATTTTAAAAATAGTTGTAATTAAAGACAAATATTTCTAATAATCTAACAATTATGATTGATTAATAGAGTAAAAAATATTTATATTAATTGTATATATGAATTAAATTATTTTAATAATTGGTTTTTCTCCTCATTTTGGAATGTGTTTTGTCATTTGTGTTTGTTGAATTTGATATTAATTTAATACTTCTTATAAAAAAAAAAAGTTTAATTAATATTGATATATAGTGTAAAAATATTTATATAGTAAAATAAATCTCAAACAAAAAATTATCAATAAATCATAATCATTTATCTTGTGTGTGATTTTACAAATATTTGTGAACGAAGTTTATCATTTTTTATGATTTCACAATTACCATTGGTTGAAAATATAAAGGCTTAATTGCACTTTTGGTCCTCCTATTATAGGTGAAAATTGAAAGTAGTCTCTCCATTTTGTTTGTCTCCAGTTTTAGTCCCCTAAATAGAATTTGAGGTCAAATCATGATGAGTTGTCATTTTTTAATGACGTGTCAATAAAAAAGGTGACGTGGCAGACACTTACGTGGAATAAACTCATTATTATATTATTTCTCATTAAAAAATATAATTTATATTTTTAAAAATTATTTTTATAATTGTGACAATATTTTTAAAAATACAATTAAATTGTTAAAATTAAATTAAAAGAAAAAACATCTAAAATCATTCACTCATGAACAAATCAAAATCAAAACTCTAAAATCATTCTGAACCCTAAGATATACTATCAAAACCCTAAAATCATCATATCTCTCTCTTTCTATTTCTCTCTGTGACTCTTTCTCCTTCTTCATCAACAACAACAACTAGGCATATTCAGATCCACATCCTCTGCTCAAGCTCATCCAAGTCCATTTCTTCATCACTATAATCATCCTCGACTACCGAATCCGGCTCGAGTTGCATGATAGAAGTATCCCCTTCTCCAAGTGTACCACAAAACTTATCCAGATCACCACAAAACCCTATGTCATCAAACATCATCATCTTGTCTCAAAGAAAAAAACCCCAAAAGATGGCCCAGACAACCAGAAAAATCGGCTTCAATGTTTTAAAATAGGTTTCAAATTCAGCCTTGTTCAGCTCCAAACACCAACTCAAGTGAATGAATTCTCAAGCTTTTTACAGGACTTAACACCTATCAAAATCCAAAAAACAAAGAACAATTTAGAAAGAGCAAAAATCAAATGATACCTTATAGATTAAATTTATGTAAAAGAATCAAATCTACAGAAATATCTTAATTAAGATTTCCTAGCCACCCAAAGTTCAAAAGCAGATACTTTTTTCATCTCATCTAACAATATTGAATAGAGGAAAGAACATGGATTTGTAATATATATGAAAATTGACCAATCACTAAATGAAATCACAAAATTCTCATTTATTTTTTCATATCAAAAAACAAAACACTAATCAACATCAGTACACTAAATAATACACTAAATAGATCAGAGAACAGGGCTATCATAATTGAACATATTTAAACTACACACAAGCTAAACATGAAAAATACAAACACCACAAGAATAAAGCAAGCATCAATGATAAATTGTAAAAGGATTCTCTCAAAGACCCATCATCAAACACGTGGTGGCTGAGAAATACAAAAAAAACAGAACAAAACAAAAAAAAAACTTTCAACAAATAAATAATCAACATTCCGAGCCGGATTCGGTAGTCGAGGATGATTATTGTTGTTGTTGTTGTTGATGAAGAAGAAGAAAGAGTCGCAGAGAGAAATAGAAAGAGAGAGATAGAATGATTTTAAGGTTTTGATTGTACATCTTAGGGTTCAGAATGATTTTAGAGTTTTGATTTTGATTTGTTCATGAGTGAATGATTTTAGGTGTTTTTCTTTTAATTTAATTTTAACAATTTAATTGTATTTTTAAAAATATTTTCACAATTATAAAAATGATTTTTAAAAATATAAATTATATTTTTTAATGAGAAATAATATAATAATGAGTTTATTCCACGTAAGTGTATGTCATGTCACCTTTTTATTGACATGTCATTAAAAAAATGACAACTCATCATGATTTGGCCTCAAATTCTGTTTGGGGGACTAAAACTGGGGACAAACAAAATGGGGGGACTACTTTCAATTTTCACCTATAATAGGGGGATCAAAAGTGCAATTAAGCCAAATATAAAATATTAGAACATAGAGATTGTGTTAGTGTGTGTAAATTTAAAAAAAGTTAAAGTCTCCTATTAAAAGTTTTCACACATTGTTTAATTTTCAACTTGATAAATTTGTAAGTCTCACGTTGAATAGTTTATATGAATGAGATAGATGATCATTATATAAAAAGATGTGGAGTCTTTTGTGAAAAGTACATCAAAATTTGATGTAATTTTCAATTTTTTCTTTTCTCTCTTTAGTCCGACGTACTCTTCAGTCATTAATGTATCTCATTTTCTTATGTTCATTTGATATTTTTAGAGTGACTATAATATGATTAACTCTTTTGTCTCTGAGTGGTCTGAATACCATTATCCATTGGATTATAAAGCTATTTTTGTATAGTAGTCCTGTTTCTTAAAATAGTTCGCGATTCAATTTATAATTATACTAGAACATTAATAGAATTTGTATATTCACAACGTTACTAAAGTGAATTTTGTGAAAAACTTTATGTGGCGCAGGTCTTGTACTCTTGGTGTCTTCTTAAAATTGTAAGCATTCATCGTAGCTTTAATTTGAGGATGGTTTTACTCATACTACAACTTCGTATCGAAATAGTGTACGGAGTGAAAATGAAATGATATAAGTTTAGGTTCGGCGAAAAAGAACTTTAGTTTTCAAAAATAATAATTTCAAATTAACTTATTGAAATGCTTAATGCTGTTTATTTTTCGTAATGAATTAAATATCAGTTTCTTATAAAATATGGCAAGAATAAGTATTTATCACTAGTTCTGTTTTATATTAGAAAATCTCCAAATAATGAGTATTAACAATAAATTGATGTATTGATGAGTAAAAATAACAATTGTTGTATATAATTATTATAAATGTATAGTAAAAGATAATATAATTTTAAAAAATTTGAATACAAAGATATTATATGATGTTAAACCAAGTTAGTTTGAAAAATAGTTATCCTTAACTTTTGTTTTAATGATAGCAAAATATATGTGAAAACAATTTATATTTCAATTTGTGTTTTAAGTAGATTGTTCGATAAGAGCATTTAGTGTTTCATTTAATTAAAATTTTAAAGTTCTAGCGGTTCGTCCGACTATCTTGATTTATACCAAAAACTATTGAAATAAGATATTTTGGTGTTCAAAGTTTTCTCTATCATCTGGTCAACACTCTATCAAAGTCAATTGAATGATAAAATTAAATCTTCTAGACAAATATTCGTCATGCAAGATAAATGGCTAAGTATCCTCGGATCTAATTTTTAACAAAAGTGAATCATATGTTTTGTTATTATCTGATTGAAAAAAATTCAGAAATGATAAGGACCATTTAAATGTCAATCCTCTAGTCATTGAAATATCTTTATGTGATGTGTTTCCTCTAAAAGAACAAACATCAACAATTATCTTGAACAATGATATTTTTTACTGAAGAAATTTTTAAGGCATGGAAAAAGGACAAGTGAATTGAAATTCACCCATGTCCTAATAGTACACAGTTGTTCATTTGTCCCAATAGTACCGGATTGTACTAGTGCCTGCCATTTTCTGCAAGTGTTAGAAAAATAATGGCATTACTATAGTACTATAAAAGATATGCCAGCGTCATTGCAAAGCAAATTTTTTGGGGACTACTGAAAAAGTTGCAAGAATTCATCAAATCATCATGCTGCAAAATTATTCCAAGGGACCACACATTCAAAATCCTTTCACAAGAAAGTTTGTCACTTGTATTTTTTGATTCACATTTTCATATCCTCTGATTTCAGAGTTGACTTAGTATTCCCAAGAAAAAAATTTATTTATAAGTTAGCCAAGTTATGGGTTGAGAACTTTAAGGACTTTGAATTTACTAAGTTACGAATCTTTAAGAAGGCTAGGGTATAGTCAGCTGGCAGTACTATACTTTAGTAGGATTAGTAGGATTGTAATCAAGTTTGATTGATAGCAATTTTAGTAAGTATATTAAATTGTTGTAAGTAATATTAAAACCGTAATATCAAGTGGTGAACTCAATGATTACGTTATATTATTAAATAATTTTTAATTATAAAATTGAACAAAAGATCTCTAATTTTATATAGTATTTTTCTGGTTAACAAGAACAAAAATATTGAACTTTATATAATAAAAATGTCAGGAATAAATTTCATTATAAATTCAACCTTTAGCTACAATTTGAATCAAATTATCAAATTCATTCAATAATTAAGTTTCTTCCAATTTTCAAGAGTATTCAATCCTAATCTCTAAGAGATTGTGTTGAGTTTTGGTTGAAATTCTCAATTGAAATAGTGTTTCATTGTTTGGAATTGAAAGGTGAGTATTTAAATTTCATTTGTGACCACTTTTCCTCTATTTTTTTAGACGAAGTTTTTTAAAACGGTATGGAAAACAACAAAAAGAATGTGTGATAGATTAAAATAAATAGAGGAGTGCTAAAAGAACTCGTTTAACAATCACTCTAACACTCATTTTTTTATAGGTTGAAATTCATAAGGATTTTCCATTTTATGTGGAACTCATTTTCAAAATGTAGAACCCATATTGATTTTACTCAAAAAGAGAGTGAGTGTTAAAAGAGAATGTTAGAAAAGAGTGTTTCTAGAACTTATCAAATAAATATAAATAAAGAAACAAGTTGGTAAGAGGTTATTTGTTTGTAGGTTGGAGGGAAAGAAAAGGAGAAACTTTTTTATCTTGTGTTCTTTTTATTTTCAAATATGAATGGATAGTGTCTTAATAACATTCATAAAAAAAAGTGTGAACAAAATATACTAAAATAAATAAATACATACATAGAATAAAGTGAGAAAAGTCATTAGCAAATGGTTTTGGAGTGTTT
>JBBPBR010000001.1:43395933-43414970 GCA_037974775.1 Cicer pinnatifidum | reverse complement strand
ATTCGTATTTTATAATTATTTTTAATAAATTTGTGTATTTTCTGTTAAATAGAATATATATTTTTATTTTACAAAACGTTACTAAAAAATAATATAATTGAAAGTAACTATAATTAGATTAACATTAATGAGTAATTGAATTTTTAACGTATAAAATTATTACTCTTGGAATAATATAATTGTTCATAAAAAAGAGGAAAGATTAGATAAAGAATATTTATGTTGATATTTATGAGTGATTAAGTAATTTTTTTTTCATGATATGATAAAGATTGATTATGGTGAGTAATGATTTTGTTAAAAATTCAATTACTCATTAATGTTAATTCATTTATAATTTTTTTCTGTCAATCTATTTTTTTTAGTAATATTTTATAAAATAATTATTTATATTATTATCAAATTATTTTATAAGTTATTTTATGATAAATTTATAAATTATTGTATAATATTATTAGTCATTTAACAATATTAATAATTTATATTATTAGTCATTAAATTCGATAAAAAAAAAACCCACTTAATCACTCATAAATATCAACATAAATATTATTTATCTAATCTTTCTTCTTTTTTATGAACAATTATATTATTTCACTTATGGTGAGTAATAATTTTATACGTTAAAAATTCAATTAAGGTTTGACATGTATAATTGTAATCCAATCAAAGTCCATATGATCCCAAGTTCGATGCTTGGCAAGGATGAGCAAGGCGAGAAAATAGATGGATCAATTATAAGCAATTGATTAGTAGCCCCATTTATATGACGTCAACAAGGTCTAACATGATGTATGTAGTCAATCTCATAAATAGATACATGAGTAATAACTGGTCAAAGTCGGAACAATCAACATGAGTCATTGTAGAACCAAAGATCAAGTGTATTCAGGTGCAATATAACCTCTTGTCCCAGCTATAAGTGTAGTTTGTGACCCTTTTTCATGATCAACAAGCCTAGCTAAACCAAAATCACCAAGCTTAGCATTGAAACATGAATCCAACATAATGTTACTTGATTTAATATCTCTATGAATCACACACTGCTCCCATTCTTCTTGTAAATAAAGCAATGCTGAAGCCAAACCAAATGCTATGTTATACCTCACTGTCCATGTCAAAGAGCTTTTGTCACCATATAGATGAGAATCTAAGCTTCCATTTGACATAAACTCATATACAAGAAGAAAGTCATTCTTTTTGTGACACCAACCAAGAAGTTGTACTAGATTCCTGTGTCTCAATTGGCTTATGACCTTAACTATTTACAAAAATCATGTTATATAATGTATACAATTAATCCCTATGTAGCAAAGTAGAGATTTTTCCTGTTTCTCAAAAGAACTGAAGTGCTCTAATAAATATAAAATAAAATTGGTGTATAAAGACCTACATTTCTTGAAATAGTAATAAATGTCGTGTATAATTAGACCTCTATATACTCAAAACATTACTAATTGCGTTTCTATTTATAGTTACTTTCAATTATATTATTTTTTAGTAACGTTTTATAAAATAAAAATATATATTCTATTTAACAGAAAATACACAAATTTATTAAAAATAATTATAAAATACGAATATATGAAAAATTATTAAAAAAGTTACTTCTAATTATTAAAAACTATTATCTATTATATATGTTTTTTTTTACAAACTCTTGATCAAATATATTCAATAATTTTTTTTACAACAACTTCTCATGTTCACAATTAAAATATCATACTAATAAAACAAATAAATTTAGACTACGCTACAATATAATTCAATATTAATATTTTTTTAAAATAAAAAATATTAAATAATCAATCATATTTTTAAATTTTTACATCTTATTTTTGGGTTTGTATTTTACATTTTATTTCATCAAATAAATGTAAGTATCATTATATGTTGAAAAATAAATTAACAATCACAATGAGTCAAACAATTATCCTATATAATAAATTTTCCTAATCGTATTCAATTATTATAAATTAATAAAATAATATTATAAGATAACAATATTTATAATACATAAAATATTACTTATAAAACTTATAAAATTAATTAATTAATATCCGCGCAGTGCGCGGGCCATATTCTAGTTTTCTTTATTATTCTTGTTCTAATGTCTTAGTGACAAAACTTTTAATTCCAAAGTAACCATAATACCTTAGTAGATTTAAGATTAGAATTAAGCATTATTATACATGAATTCTCTTGTTAAACTATTGTCTTTGCAATTAATTTAATTGGTTTCATGACTTGTATTTATCCCTAGACTACAAATTCATGAATTTCTTATCTCAAACATTCGTAAAGTCCACATCCGTTTCAAAATGCAAATCGTAGAACATTTTAATGTTGATCAAGCAATAAAAAACATTAAACACAGAGATGAGAAAAATAATTCAATAAACTCATTCATATAACTAGAAATCAAATCATAAAAATAAGGGTTTCATCTTGTTACACTCATCCCTAACAAATAGGATTTAGTTACTCATGACATAAATAAAAAAAGATATAGATTAGAGAAAAATTACAAGAAAGATTCATGAATGATTCTTGATAAAACTACTCCAATGGTGTTAGAAACAACCGTCTTTGAGTTTCTCTGGTTGGGCACAAGTCTCTCAACTTCCCAATAGTAAAAAAGATCCCTAAAAAGTGAGAAAAATGAGTTTTTAATGTATTTTGCTACGCGTCGCGTGCTTTAGGCGCGGATTGGCAGTGGCTTCAGCACGAAATGCGCTTCAGGAGCACTTCAAGCGCACATCATCTTCTATCTGGAGTGTAGTGCATTGTTCTCCTCTTTTGAGTCCAAATTTGGTTTCAGGGTCTTCAAGAACGTTGTAGCTATGAATCTTAGATTTCATTTGCACTTAGTTTGACTTCAATTGGACATCTACAACTCCAGATATGGCTGAAATACTTCACATAGGTCATGTTGATTTCTTACCAAAATTCAGCGCTGCACTAAAACAAAGTAACAACGCAAAACTAGTAAAAATATCTAATTAATCAAGGAAATAAGAACATAAACATTTCATTAAAGCATAGAAATAAAATTTACAAAATATATCAAATAACTCCTTAAATTAACTAATTAATAAAAGATAAATAAGACTAAAAACAATGAAAAATATGCATATGATGAAGAGTCATCAAAGATCACACACAAAAAGTATACTAGTTCGCTCAACTCAGGTTTGTCCAGTCCTCACAACCGTGAGATTTTTACTATGTGCTTCATAATCAGAGTGTTCTCCTTGACACTTTTTCTCTTGATCACACCTTGATCAATTACAAACTTTACCTTTCAACTTATAAAATATTTTTACAATCACCTTTCAACCTTGAAAGAATTTTTACAAACACACTCAATCTAACATAAAAGATAGACTTGAGTTACAAATGATGTGTATGATAAAATGTTTGGGATCTTTAAACTTCTCAACACTTGTTTGAGATAAATAAAAGAAAAACTCAGTAAATAATGATCCAATGATGCAACGAAGAGAACTAGAGTTTTCTTAAAGATTTTTTGACTTATGAGATGGTCAATGATCAACACTTGTTCTTGGATTACTGTTGCGAAAACCAGAATGATCTTCGTTTTTCTGTTTAATAACCAGAACAATTCTATTTTTAATAAATCAAAATGATCTTCATTTTTTTAGAATGATCTTGTCATCATTTTTATGCACTTTGATGAAGTGAATGACTTATTGCTTGTTCACTTATACAATTCATATTCCTTAAATAAAACTAAATTGCAATCATTAGTAGACCACTATTCATAAAACTTAATTATTTATTTCATAAGACTTATTGTCATTAAAACATACATCAAAATTTTTTTTACCTCAACATCTTATAATAATCATATTATAATGGGCCGAAGCTTGTCATGTATTGTGGTTTTGGAGAAACAAGATGATTTATGATGATAAATTTATGCTTCCTAGTCATCCTTGGATGGAGATTAGTTCGAGGGAGAAGACTTATGAGATGGTCGATGATAATCAAAGTATGGGGACAAGTTAATTTGAGTGTAGTTGCAAATATACTCAAGTCTGGTAAGTGTGGACCATCTACATGTTAGAGGTTGATACATAATATTATTTGTTTGTTTGAGTTGAATTAGGAAATTAAAATTTATCATTATTTGACAAGAAGCAAATTATTGTATAGAAATTAGGAGTTGAATTAGGAGGTTAAAATTTATCTTTTTAAAAAATTTACGTTTCTTTTTATGTATTGTATTTAAATATTAAGTAATATTAATTATTGATTTATCAAAATTATTTCTAACTATTTATTATAAAAGAACAAAGAAAATAATAATAAAAGAAAAGTGATAGTATATCTGAAAATCAGAGGGAATATATATTTGTACCATAGACAACCCATAATAAAAAGTGTTTGTACTAAAAATAAAAGAGGGAAAAGGTTTTTGATGAAAGAAACGCGCGGGAGCGAGAATCTTACGGTGGTGAGCGGCGGATATTGGCGGTGTCGTCATCGCACCGGAGTTTTGGCTCCCTATCGGTTGCAGCGACGAACGAAGTTGAGTTGATTCTATAGAACAATTTTCACAGTAAAATAAATCATTATTACTTGGATATGATTACAGATATAATAAACATTAATAACATGAGATGATGATGTCCAAAGTTGAGATGATCTTAGGGACATGAGATTTATATTTCTAAGTAATTATTTTGAGTTTGACACATCACAACCTCACATCAGTTAGAATTCTAGTTGAGGCAATCATCTATAGTACATGCAGAACAGTCCAAAGCTTGACTTGTTTATGCTTTTTCTAAGTCTTCTCCCCAATCTTTCATATGTCATTTTCCTTGACAGTTCTATGGATCTAATTAATTGCTTTCAAACGACAAATAGTAATATGATTGAATGCTTTCGATGTTAGAGACTATTTAGGCAATATTAATCATTTTAACGAATAAATTGAACACCCTACACTTTCAGGGATTAAATGTCTATTTGTATTCACTTATTTGAATTTATTTAGTGATATAAACATTTGTGAAAATGTTGGGAAAAGACTAAGAAAAAGCATAAACAAGATTTACGCAAATAAGTGTGTTTACATGCATTAAGGACTTTGTCTAGCTTCTTAAATTCCATATACACACTAAATACTATATATATTTTCAGACTCTCTACTTCTAAATTATTGATATATCAGAACTTCTCTTTTCCTTCCTTGTTAACATTAAGATGAGAACTTCCTCTCAATTTCTCTTCTTTTCACTCATTGTCATTTGGTTCATATCTCTAACAGCTTTTGGAGCTACAACTATTCACCCCGACGAAAGTATGATATGTATTTCTTTCTACCAGAGCTCCCTAATCATAAAGAAATTTCTTTGATCTGATCTTTCTTTTAGAGTTTTTTTTTCTTTCTAAGGATTCATGTTAGTTTCAACATGTTTTTTTCTGTGGTAGCTTCTTCTCCACCCTCTTATGTTATCAAAATCATCCAAAGTACAGCTCTTGATTGGCCAATCAATACACCTCTGGATTGACCGATCCCGAGAGCAGTTGGGGGTTGGGAGAAGAAAGTCTCTTTTTTTGCTGATAAATTCTATAGCAATTCTGTATATGAATTTGATGACATGTGTGTAGTTTACAAGATTTTTCAGTACTTAGCTCATAGCTTACAATTGTATATTTAGAGAAAGCTCTTGAAGATATAGCTAATTGTCACGATCCAAAATTTAAATATCATGACCGGCGCACAAGCTATACTCCTAGCCTGGCAAACCTATCAATTAACTTAACAATTACATAACTAAACCGTTCTCTAACCATTTCAAAAAAATACATATACTTTTACTCGAAATTTCGACAGAGTCTCCTCTGTAAATTCAACATTTCCAAATTTATGAAATCTCTGTCAAATTCTCAATCCAGTCACAATTCAAATAACATAATCAAGTTTCTTAATACACTTTCCAACAAACTAAATAGACTTTCTAAACTCCAAAATAGCTGCAAATTACATAGACTCAACAACTGTTACAAAAATGGTCCTCGATCAAAGAGGCCTACCAAAAAAAAGAAGTATGTTGAGACTTGAATCAAATAATTGATTCCTACTCAGCTGCTTGCTAATCTGAAAAAAATAAGCAACATAAAGGGTAAGTCACAAAGACTTAGTGAGGAGACAACAACCACCATCAATTGGAAGGGAAACACAAAAGGCACGAGTAATTGTTTAATCGTTTGACAAAAATATTAAAAATCCAGTGAATAACGAAACGAAATCAAAATGAACTATCGTAAAATCATCATAAAAAATCAAACAAGTAACAATACAAAATTTTAGAATCAAGAGGCGGCTTTATCTCATTGATAGCCCTTTCCTCCTAAGGGTGGCCGTTCCCTTAGGGGCGGCTCCATCTAACGGATGGCCCTCTCCTCTCAATTCCCGCAACGCATCATCACGTATCAATTAGGGAGCTTACATCTCGTTGATAGCCCTTTCCTCCTACGGACAATATTTCTCATAGGGGCGGCTCCATCTAACGGGTAACTCTCTCTAATCACAACGAGGTAAATAGGTGCACCTAACGCAGTTAACGATTTAATAATTATAACACCGATATCTCAAAACACGTATTAAAAATCATTTCATCGTAAATCATGGAAAACATACTCAATCGCGTAACACTTCAAGATTTAAATACTGTAGCTCATACGTAAATCAAAATAATAACACATTATATAACAAGGACCGTTAAATCAAATAATTGACGAAATCGAGATAAAATTCAAAGGCTGTGTTTCCCAAATTTTTCAATAAATACTTTAATATAGAAAACAAGTAAAATAATAATATTAGCAGTATAAAAATATATGAAGATGATCCTCGTCAACTCACAGCTATGGAGAATCGTTTAACTTTGCTCTCTAACAACTCTCAGAGTAGCCGGCAGTATCTCAGCGGACAAATCTGGGTATCAAGAATATTTCCAGCCTTTAGAAAAAATCTATTCTAAAATTTAACTAACTCTAGAAAACCCTAAAAATCATCTAAATCTACTCTGAGCATAAAATAAGGTTTTTAAACAAAGCTACATTTTTCTATGAATTTATACTAGGATTAGAGTTGGGCATTTATCTCAATGAGTCTCAATCAACAACTCTCAAGAGATGGGTACCCTTTTTCTTTCCTTAGAACACAAATCCTAACCCCAAAAATTTTATCCAAGAACTTGAGAAATTATGAGGAAACAGCTTGCTTAGGAAATGTATACCCTTTCCATGGTGACAACTTCTGCCATGTTGTTACAATGTAAGTCTCTTTTATGTGGAAGTGACCCTTTTCTATCAGCACTTGTAATCAATTTGATTTGATTTTGTTTTCATTTACATTTACGGAAGTACTCAAGTATTTACATTGATATAGAGGCAGGAATTGACATGAGTTAAGATTGGTTAATACCATGTAACAAACTTAACTGGCATACTTATACATGATCATTATACATCTATAAAATTGCTATCCGTTATAATCAAACTAATATTTGAAAGTAATATCAATAGCCGAAGATATGTTTGTTAGCTTAAATTATGTTTGACTATAAAAAAAACCAGTTTTAAAACTCTCTGCAGTAGAAGAGCTTGTTGCAATTTTCTTTTAATAACTTTATGGTAAAATGATAATACAGAACTTTGCAAGGGCAAAATCTCCCCGGAAATCTCCCACCGGCACTGAACAAGTTGCGTCACCTTCAAATTATGTATGTAACTCTCAGACTTTTCCTCACATCCAAATTAACGAAGTTATTGAACTTGGTTTATATTTTCAATAACATGTATCTATATATTATATTGCATGTCAAACTCTTTCTCTCCCTCTATTACAGTGACCTCTCTTGCAATTACTTGAATGGTACAATTCCTAAAGAATGGGGCTCCATGATGAATCTTCTTAACATGTATGATCTGTCTCTTATTTTTCTTTTCTGGTTTTTAATCATAGATTGTTCTATATATTATATGATCTTGACATATGTGACTTATTTTACATTCTTTATAAGACTTTGCATTCATTTTCTTGAACACTTTAGTAATTACATGCAACAATAAGCTACTGACAACATGTTTCTTAATCATCACAGTTCTCTCCTCGGAAATCGATTAACAGGTTCAATACCAAAGGAGATTGCAAACATATCTACTCTGATACATTTGTGAGTTTTTCATTATCCACAGCAAAAAAAAAAAAAAAAAAAAAAACCATTTATGAAGTACATAAATATGTATGTGTTCAATTCAAAGAGTTTTAGTAGAACTTAACTTTAACCTAAAATGGATAGGGAATTAACTGCCAATGAAATGTCTGGAAATCTTCCTCCTGAGCTTGGGAATCTAACCCAAATTCGAACACTGTAAGTACTTTATTTTAATTTATTTTCCTTAATTGATTTTCTCCCTCCAAATATGAAAGCCCAATGTTTAAAATCCACTTTGATTTCCATAACATAGAATCATAATTTACTGTTTTGTTTTTGCTATTATATATAGGAGACTTTCCTCTAACAATTTTACTGGAGAACTACCTTTGACATTGGCCAAGCTCACTACATTGCGAGATTTGCACGCTTCAAAATTTTATGGAGACATTTAGTGATGACTAAATTAAAAAATAAAATTATGATGCTTAAAATTTTCATGCCTTTTCTCAATGCAGACAAATCTCAGATAACCAATTCTTTGGAAAGATACCAGATTTTATTCAGAACTGGACAAATATCTATTCACTGTATTCACTCTCCTTTTTATTTTAATTTTCCCTCCAAATTTATTGTTTTTGTATTGCTTTACATTAAAAAAAATTATCAATGGTTACTTTCGTTGTGACAGAATCATTCAAGGGAGTGGATTAAGTGGGCCAATTCCTTCTGAAATTTCACGTTTGAGAAACTTAACTGATTTGTATGTTGTTATTTTATATACTGATAAAGTAAGGGTTGAATTTTTACTTTTATTTTAATTATTTTTACTTTGTCTTGGTTTAAATGTGCAATTTAGGCGAATTAGTGATTTGAATGGATCTGAATATGCATCTTTGCCACAGCTTAAAAATATGCCATTGTTAAAAAATCTGTGAGTTGACGCCTCTGCCTCTTTCAGAAATAGTGAAGCAAAAAAAGCAAGAGAGGCACTCATGATATCTTAGTGTTTTTCTTATTGTTTCACAGGATTTTGAGGAACTGCAGCATCAATGGGAAACTACATGATTATCTTGCAACTATGACAATATTAAAACATTTGTAATTTCTTACTTGCTACATTTTGTTTGACTATACTAACCATTAAAATTAATTTTGTTAAGTTTTACTTATTATATTGCAAGAATGTTTTTCTATGACATTTTTTCTGTAGTTTTTTTTATCTCATTCTTAATATTATATCTCTTTCAGAGACCTCAGTTTTAACAAATTAAGCGGAACAATTCCGAAATCCTATGCTACCATGAACGGTGTAAAATACATGTAAGAAGTTCTTTGTAGTTTCTTAGCGCAATTCTTTTCTGTGGTATTTTCTTAGTCACATATTTGGTGGCTTCTTTACACCTAAAACTCTAGTTTCAACTTTTAGTCTATAGAAAGATAGCTGAATAGTCTGCTTAGATCCGTAATGTTGTCAAGATCGAGATTTTGATCAAGATTGGGAAGGAGTAGCAAGATCGCAAAACATAAGATCGTAAGATCCTACCAAAAGGAAAATACTAGTGTGTATGTGTCTATATATATATATAAATAGATCACATAGTGCATAAATTCACAAGTTTAAATATAGAACAAACAAGAGACGAAGAACTTGCCTAAAACGAAAGAAGGACAGAGGCAGGGAGATGATGCAGTTCCAATGAGAAAAATATTAAGATCATAGGGGGTGAGTAGTATCGCATAATCATAAGATTTAAATCTAGATCTTGATAACCTTACAAATACATCAATAAAGAAGCCTTTCTAAAGTAAAAGATGAGTCATTGTTGGAATTTGATAATTATATGGTTGCATTGCACCTTTCTAAATCAACATTTTTTGTTTCAAAAAGATCACACACCCTTTCTATCTGAAAAGAAAAAAAATCTAAGAGAAAGGAAGTGACAATATATGAAATGTGGTAATGAGAGTCAAAGTGTTAAGTTTAGGATTTTTTTTGTTATTTCATTGATTTTGGTCAAAGTCTAAGAATTAAACACTTTTCTGTATAGAAGGTCTCTCGAGACAGTTATCTAATCAATTCAATTTTTCATAGAGAAGAAGAGATAAACTGGTGTAGTTAAAAATAAAGAAGTCTACCTCAATAAATATTAAGCTTTGTATATTAATATCTTGTTATTCTTTCATGGTAGATTTTTAACTGGAAACCTTCTCACTGGTCCCATACCTCCTTGGAAAACGAACGTTAACGTGTGAGTTATCTTTTTAATACTACTTGTATGATTCCTTGGATTGAGTATGTACTTCATTTATGTTGTGAAAATATGATAAACATATCATCCGTTTTCTTTTTTACCTTCCAAAGTGGACTTTGCTTTTTCTTTTGCTTGCTTCCGTGCTTTTCCCCCTTCTTTTTATTTACGAATTGTTGTTTTAGCTGTATAGATTTTTTTTTTTGCTTAAGTTTACTGCATGACCAACTATGCTGCAATTATTTACTATTTATCACCAAATTCTTGATTTTGTTTCCCTTACATCATTAGTTCATATCCTCCTCAGTCTCTCTACTCTCTGAATTGTATATATAATATACTTCCTAAAGCTGCAGGGGTATGTTGCACCGAATTAATGTTTAAGACGGTTGTGTATGACTTGTTTCATGTCTTTGGTTTGCTCAATATTATATCTCCTATATTCCGATTCTCCAATACTGTCATTTCTTTATGGAACGGTTTTCTCTTCCCTTCCCTTCAATTGAAAAGGTTTAGTTTGCTTTAATGGACCAATTGATGAGGAGCTTTTTTCTCACCTACTTCTTAGTAAGGAAATCATTTTGAAAACATTTATTTTTTGCTCTTGGAGTATGATTGTGCATTGTTTATTATATTAAAGATATTAATATTCTGAGGTTTCTTTGTAGTCACCAAATGTTTCATTGTCTTTGATTGTCGTATTATTATTGTTGAGTCCTACATTTGATGAAATATGACTTGAAAATGTTTTTATATAGTAGGAGGCACCCTTGCCTTATAACAATTATCATATTCTGAATCCAAATTAGTGACTTGTATATAGAGATCTTTCATACAATAACTTCAGCATCGACCAAGTGAATCAGACATGTCGAAATGAAAAAGTGTAAGAATCCTTGCATTTTTTAGCATTTGTTTGTAAACTGAGGAACCTTTATGAGACACCACCTTCTCTAATATGTCACAGGAACTTGTTTTCTACCTCATGGGCAAGCAATGACATGTGAGTTTGGTATTTTAAATACTACTCACTTTCTACTCTCACTTTCTAATTATAAAAACCCACTTACTTGAAATGCTCCCTATATATTTAAAACCTTTCCATTTCCGTCTTATTATGTGGTGAATCTTATTATACTAATCATGCTAACTTATTCTATTCTTTCCATCATTCTCTCAGAGGAACAGTTTCGTGTTTGAACGTTCAATGTCCCAACAACAAACGTGAGTTTCTTAATGATCTCAATGCTGTTTTTGATCTTTTTTTTAAAAAAAACGTGGAGGAGAGGGGACCAACGACAACTATGCATATTACCAAAAGCTGTTCTAATATATAAAACTTAGAAGAGGAGTTAAATAAAGTTTAATTTTCTGTCGAGTTAAAAGTTTTACACTGCCAACAAATCACAACCAATCATACGTGTGACTTTATAAGTAATTATAATTAAAATCAAATATTATAGTCATCTAATAGTTGTTATTGAGTGACACTTTATATGAATTAAATAATTTAAAATGAACCCAAGAAGAGAGCAACATATAGGAAGTTTTTGGTTGAAAATGATAAATGGCTAGTTGTCTTCAATCAAGCTGTGTGTATGTAAAATATCAACTGCAAAAAATCGGGACTTTTGTTTGACTAGATAGAGTTATATAACCCACCACAATAGAATAATGATAGTTAGAAAGAGAGAGAGTGATAGAGAGAGAGAGAGAATAAGAATTGAAGGAATATATTTGTCGTTGATTTTCTTAGTTTTCTTAATATTTCGAAAGTTTCTCACATGATCTTCTCAACCCAGCATCATACTCCCTTCATATAAATTGTGGTGGAAAGCAAACAATAGTCAACAGAACAAGTTATGATGGTGATTCAGATTCATCTGGACCAGCTAGATTCCATGTCAGTCCAACAGGAAATTGGGCATTTAGCACTACTGGTATATTCATTGATGGTGATCAACTTGGAGAAACTTATTCCCCGCAAAATATCGCTACACTTACTATGGAGGATGCTGAATTGTACGTGAATGCACGTGTTTCTCCTATTTCTTTGACTTATTATGGGTTTTGCCTGGCAAATGGAAGCTACACAGTAACTCTACATTTTGCTGAAATAATGTTCACAGACGATCAAACTTATGCTAGTCTTGGAAGACGTGTATTTGATATCTACCTTCAGGTACATGGTTTAACAATTTTCTTGCAATAGTCACTTGGTGTTTCATAAAAAAGAAAGGCAATGAGTAAAGTGATCACTAGGTTAGTATAGGGATATTGTCGAGCTATTTTGTTTTTCTAATTAAAACACATAGAATATCTCACTACCAACTGAATCTTTTACTGATCAGCATTTCACATGCTTGGAATCATTTATTAAATCAATTTCTACAATATTTTTAAAACAAATTGATTAAAATATTTCGGTTGTAATCATCATGAAGCATCAAGGTTGTGATTGAAATGTTACAGGGAAAGCAGATGCACAAGGAGTTCAATATTGCAGAAGAAGCAGGAGGAGTTGGTAAGAAAGTCATAAAACGGTTCAAAGATGTTGTTGTTACTAGTAATACCTTGGAGATCCGCTTATATTGGGCTGGAAAAGGGACACAGGCTCTCCCAAATAGATCAGTATATGGTCCTCTTATATCAGCTATATCAGTAGAATCTGGTGGGTTATTGTTTTTACATTCCTAATCTTATTCTATGGTCTCCATGTTATGATCTAATATTTAAAAGTGTTGTATAATAATCAAGCAGACTCTGCACATGGAAGCAGTATATCTGCGGGAGCTGTGATTGGAATTGTTGTTGCAGCAATAAGTATTATGATTATAGTATTTGGTATACTTTGGTGGAAAGGATGTTTTCGAAAGAAAAACTCTTTAGCAAGAGGTGATTACAAATAAATTTCTCTTATTGCCATTATTATCATACTTTATGCTAACACATGAATTTTGGAAGTGATAAAATATAAACTTGTACATGTTGTGTAATTATCTTGATAAGATGAAAGCTGCATGTTACAGAAAATGGATTGTCGATGCAGAGTGTCCGTATGTAATTTTCTTAGTATAGGAGATCTTTGATCTTTATCTTACTTCATTTAACAGAGGTGATGAGTTTAGACCTACAAATGGGCTTATTTACCTTAAGACAAATAAAAGCAGCAACCAACAACTTCAATATCTCCAATAAGATTGGAGAAGGAGGATTTGGTCCTGTGTACAAGGTATTTTGCATATAACATAACAATTCCTTTTGAGTGTCACGCTTTTATTATGATTGTAATTTGTACATGTATTTTTTCAACTTCTAAAGTTTATCTTTCCTCAAAATGCAGGGGCGTTTATCCAATGGAACATTGATTGCAGTCAAGCAACTTTCTTCTAAATCAAAGCAAGGGAATCGTGAGTTTTTAAATGAAATAGGCATGATTTCTGCTTTGCAACACCCATATCTTGTTAAACTCTATGGTTGTTGTGTGGAGGGAGATCAATTGTTGCTGATATATGAATACTTGGAAAACAATAGTCTTGCTCGTGCTTTATTTGGTAATGTTTCCTACATGGTCTACTTCGGTTGCTATTTTTGTGATATTCCACCTTTTCTAACTTAGCCTGTGATTATGTGGTACCTTTTTTTTTTATTACATTCACAAATATAGGTCCAGAGGAACACCAAATAAAATTAGATTGGTCAACAAGGCAGAAGATATGTGTTGGTATTGCTAGAGGTTTGGCATACCTACATGAAGAATCGAGACTGAAGGTTGTTCATAGAGACATCAAGGCCACTAATGTGTTGCTTGATAAGGATCTCAACCCGAAGATATCTGATTTTGGTTTGGCCAAGCTTGATGAGGAGGATAATACTCACATTAGCACTAGAATTGCTGGGACCTAGTGAGTAGTTATAAGTTTTTCCTTCTCCGAGTTTATTAAAAAGTACTGCAAAAAGTTATCAAATTAAATGCAAATGGAATTTTCATAATATTGGAGTCTAATATCAAGTTGTATACTTATATCAAGTTATGACAATGATATATTCTAATTATGCAGCGGATATATGGCTCCTGAATATGCAATGCATGGTTATTTGACAGACAAAGCAGATGTTTATAGTTTTGGAATTGTGGCGTTGGAAATCCTCAGTGGAAAGAGCAACACCATTTATCGGTCAAAGGAGGAAGCATTCTATCTTCTTGATTGGGTAACTTTATGGTGTTCTTCATAGGTCATGTAAATTTGATTATTCATTGTACTATCTACTTACACTTATTTTTGTGTCCATACATATATTGTTCATTTATCATCTAATAATTCAATTCTACATGAAGCATCTAAGTGACATACTAGTGACATTTTGTACTTCGATGAATATTTAGAAGTTGAATGTATCCATTGTAAATGACTTGGATTTTCACAAAACATTCTCTGTTTTAATAGGCACATTTGTTGAAAGAGAAAGGTGACCTAATGGATCTAGTTGATAGAAGATTAGGTTCAGATTTCAACAAAAAGGAGGCTATGGTAGTGATCAATGTGGCTCTCCTATGCACCAACGTCACTTCAAACCTTAGGCCTGCTATGTCGTCGGTGGTAAGTATGCTTGATGGAAAGACTGTGGTTCCAGAATTTGTTTCAGATTCAAGTGAAGTAATGGATGAAAAGAAATTGGAAGTAATGAGGAAGTAATACTATCAGATTGAAGAGAAAAACATAAGTAAGTCACAAACACAAAGTCAGAGTTTATCAATTGACAGGCCATGGACTGCTTCATCTTCACCAGCTGTAGACCTTTATCCTATCCAGAGTGATTCTTCCTATTGGGAGGAAAGAAATTAAGAGTCTTTGTTGGTCAATAATTGTATCTGTCAGCTTGATGTCCTGCAACTATGTCATGTGATGAATCCATGATGCATATCTTCAAAACTGAGTATTTGAATTCTATTACTATAGTGTGCTAATTCACTTGTAAGAGGCCTAGGTTTGTTTATGTTTGAATAAAAATATCAACCTATTATTCTAAGTGTCATGTTTATTCAACATCCATTCTGTAGAAAGCATGAGGATACCATATAAATGATTAGCTTAGTAACCTTTTATATTTAAAGGATTTAACTCTCTATAGTGAGCTTTAACGTGTGTGAGATTCAAATAGAATCTCATAATGAGCCCACAGAATAAATAAATAAAGAATTGGTCATATTTTCAGATTTGTTACCCTTTGTCACTTGGTTTATGCTTCATCAGTGCTCTTCTTTATGTGGAGATGGCGATGAAGCTCGGACACAAATATCTCTTGGCAAACTCCCTCTCCTAAAATTTATAAAATATTTAGATATTGATTTGCTCTCTGCACGGAAATATTTGATTTATTGAACTAAGATTAAATTGTATTTAAATTTTCTGATATTACAATTTGAATTTAGAAGCAAAGAAAATTAGTAGATAATAATTTTATATATTAGAAATAGACAAATTTTTTACCAATCATTGGATTTATAAGTCTCATCATTTGATCAAATGAGATATTAAGAGACTTAATGATTCAATGGTGGAAAATAAACGTATGCATGATACAAGATGATATTACTTATGCACGTTAGACAAAACCTAAAATATAATTATATTTATTGTAATTTTTTATCACCTTTTTTTGGGCATGTTTAAGATGATTGATAATAATTTTAAAAAATTGAAATTATAATATTTATTTGAATTAATTATTTTTGACTTCATATTTAATGTTGTACCATATACTCAAAAGATAAACTAACTTTTACTCATATATTATAATTTTCTTTCATCTTTTGAACTACTTAAACAAAATAGATTGTGCATTTTAAGAATTATATGAGAGTTTGTATAAATCAAATTATCTCACAGTCTGTTATTGTTTGTGTGCTCATATTTGATATTCAACCAACGATATTTCTCTAAGATAAAAAATGACTAATCTCTTTCTAAATAACATTTTGAAAGTTTTCAATTAAACATTTACGACAGTTCCTTAGTCAAACAATTTGAAATGAAATTTATGACTTGTAATTTGTAAATATTAAAATATAGAAAAAATGAAACATCAAAATTGAAATAGTTTAAAAATGAGACATTCATAAAAAAAATGTTGCATTATTGAAGAAACCTTAATAATAAATAAATAGTGTATTTGGAAACGACCATTTTAAAATGTTAAGAATAACAATCACTCTATAATAAGTAAGACTAATATGCAAGTTACCAAACCAATAAATTATGATTTCTAAGAAGTTGAGACATTATAACAATGAAGCTTTAGGACTCACATATTGAGCTCTTTCAACTTGATAATTGAATGAACCCTTGCAATATATTGCAAGTACAGGATTGCAAATAGGAGAATGGAAGCAAAGAGGATGCATAAAATTCTATGATATGATGGACTTAAACTAAATGCAATTTTGAAATATTAAACCGAATAATTTTAATAGATAAATGGAAGTTATCAAATTTATTATATGATATAATTATGTAATAATGAACAGAGAGTGGATTTTGGTTATAAAATTGGAACAAGAACAACAAATAAAAAATAAAATAGAAATCTCAATAAAAGAATGAATGTGAGATAACTATAGAGTGGTAGCAAGATTTTGAAGGTGCCACATCAAAATTTTGATGAAGTGGCAAAAAAGTAATTGAATTGTCAATAGATGTGTTTCAAAGACTCTTTTAATATATTAGAAATAGATTAACTAAAGTTAAGTTTAATAATGTATAATTGGTCGAAGATGATGTTGTCGAACAGAGATAAAATATGTGTTTGGATTAATGCATGTAAATATACTTTTGAGTAAATTTCATTTTGCAAACGTACTTCTAGTTAAATACATACCGCGAGCCAAAACATAACTCAGAATATGTGTTCTATAGCAATATTTTAAAAATCGAACTACTCAGTTTGACTAGTTCAACTGGAAACTGACCTACGAACTATTCGGCTAGTCTAAAAAACCCGTTGATAAGTGAAAACAAAAAATAACCAGGAAAATTCGTTTGAACCGGGTTAGACCGATATGGTCAGTGAACCGGGGCTGGTTTAGAAAAACCACTTGGTTTTTTTAAAACACCCATATTTTATAAATTTAACTTTAACAAAAAAAAAAATTCTTATCCACTTGATCTGCAATGCACCCGTGGTTGATGATCCATATGAAATTTGATGTTTGAATTTATATTATGAAAACCTGTTTTGTTATTGATTTTAATGTATTCCTCATAGATATTGAGTATTTGTTATAAATTTTATACAATTTTACTTAAAAGTTATGAAGTTCTAAATATTTTTATATATTTCATTAATTTATTTATTTATTTTTAAATGGTTCAATTGATTGAACTAATTGATCTATGACTCGAAGGTCTCACTATTGGACCTCCGGTCCGGTTTTTAAAACATTGCTCTAGATCCTAAAATATACTCTGACCATGAGAGAATAGAAATTTCAGAGAAATCTAAATGTAGATGAGAAGAAATGGAGGAAAATGAGAGAAACTATACACGTGTTGTTTAATAAGTGCTGCACTTTCAGGGGGACTATGATCCTCAGAAATGTACAATGATCATTTGACTGGTGCCTCTTTCCAACGTCATAGCCTATTTTACGCTCAAATTCATTTGATTGGACGTCTCTTTCCAGTCAAATGAATGCAACAAGTAGATGACTCATAGGTCGTCGATGAATGCAACAATTGTGATATTTTTGTGAACATTCACTGTTAGAATAGTTATCTTCTATTTTACGCTCAAATTTACTATTAAAGGTTATGGACGCCGATCGTGTTATGTGCAATTTTTGAATGCTTAGTACCTCAAAAGTGTACATATTCATATTTCCCTTTATGTGTTGAACCTTTCGAGGATTGTGACCACCAGAAAGTTTTTGAGTACATTCCAAGGGCCATGACGACTAGAAATATATCCAAAATTCTTATGTGTAAAACTAGCAAACACGGAAATGCTTCAAAATACTAGCAAACACGGAAATGCTTCAAAATATTATAAAGAGTGCATAAATGAAATTAATAATAGAGTGAGAGAATAAAACCAAAAACTCAATACAAAATTTGAATTTATGATGATTCATCATAAATATGAGAGTTGCAAACTTTGTGAACTTAGTCTTAATCTCCAATTTAAAGTGAATCGTCATTTTCACTAATTTACAGAATTAGCCATCATATTTTAAAAGTTTGATAGTTTTGGTCTCTTTATTAAATGTTTGAACTAAAAAAATAACGATTTGACGTATTTTAAACGATACAACATACAATTTCATGATATAGAACAATCTACATGCATTAGTTATTCAAATGTCATTAATTAAATCATAAAATAAAAAAAAAATTGAAGTTGAAAGATAAGCTTTTAAAGGATTTTGTTGCAATTTCATAGGTGTTTATCATTCTATATTATTGTATCATATGACACATCATTAAAATCTTGTAACATCTTCAATTTTTAATTAAAAAATCATAGCGAATGATTAAAACTGTTGTATTTTAAAATAAATGATCAATTTTATGAATTAATAAAAATAGAG